>JAUMHG010000051.1:3042308-3052888 GCA_032359395.1 Enteromius anoplus
GATCCCCCTATAGTTGGAACACACCCTCCGATCCCCCTTTTTAAAAAGAGGGACCACCACCCCGGTCTGCCAGTCCAAAGGCTCTATCCCCAACCTCCACGCGACATCGTAGAGGCGTGTCAGCCAAGACAGCACGACGCCATCCAGAGACCTAAGGTACTCAGGGCGGATCTCATCCACTCCCGGTGCCTTACCACAGAGAAGCTTCTTAACTACCTCGGTGACTTCAGCCCGGGCAATGGTCGAGTCCGCCCCTTGGCCCCCGGCCTCTGCTTCCTCAGTGGAAGACGCCTCGGTGGGATTGAGGGGATCCTCAAAGTATTCCTTCCACCGCCCGACGATATCCCCAGTTGAATTCAGCAGATTCCCACCCCCACTGTATACAGTGTCGATAGAGCACTGCTTCCCCCTCCTGAGGCACCTGATAGTTTGCCAGAACCTCTTTGAGGCCGTATGATAGTCCTTCTCCAGGGCCTCGCCAAACTCCTCCCATACCCGAGTTTTTGCCTCTGCAACCACCCGGGCTGCAGTCTGCTTGGCCCACCGGTACCTATCAGCACCCTTTCGATCGAATACAGTCAGGAGTTTTTTTTTGGGAAAGATGCAGCAAGTTTTTCACACCAGGATTTGGGGATCCTCTGCCATTCCTCCTTGCAGATCCTCTCCAGTTCTGTCAGGTTGGATGGTAAACGTTGGTAGACAGACATTTTTAGGTCTTTCCAGAGATGCTCAATTGGGTTTTAGTCAGGACTCTGGCTGGGGCATTCAACAACACTCACAGTCACTCCTTTGTTATTTTAGCTGTGTGTTAAGGGTCATTGTCTTTGACTCTGCCATAAAGCCCCGACTGGTGGAGGGCTGCATTGATGGTTGACTTTCCCCAACTTTCTCTCATCTCACGACTGCATCAGAGCTCAGCCACAGTGATCTTTGGGTTCTTTTTTACCTCTCTCACCAAGGCTCTTCTCCCCCGACTCAAATGAAGGTGTAGAATCATCTCAAGGATGATCAGAAGAAATAGACAGCACCTGAGTTAAATATATGAGTGTTGCAGCAAAGGGTCTGAATACTTATGAACATGTAACATTTCAGTTCTTCTTTTTTAATAAATCTGCAAAAATGTCAACAATGTCTCTTCTGTTTTTCTGTCAATATGCGGTGCTGTGTGTACATTAATGAGGAAAACAAAAAAGAACTTAAATGGTTTTAGCAAATGGCTGCAAAATAACAAAGAGTGAAAACTTTAAAGGGGTCTGAATACTTTACATACTCACTGTAAATGTATATAATAACACAATTTTTAAATTAATTAAAGTACATAAAAAGCCTTGATAAACATAACATCTTAAATCTTATGGTCTTAATTGTTCAGAATAAATATTAGCTTCTTTTCAATCCAATAGTTCACACTTGCAAATGTGTGTTTGCTGAATTAAAATTTGGGATGATTTTTGCTTCAATCTGAATAAAAACAGTAGAGGGCTTACGGAAAAGCACATTCATTCTCTGCCAATAGATGGTGCTTTTGGAGCATCAGAAATAACACAGTGACAGCTGTACACAAAGGAGCGCTGAGCTCATAAACGCCGCTTTATCAGGCATTGCAGGCAAGATTAAATAACTGAAATGACTTGAAATGTGTAGCGCTCATAACTACTCAAATTTATTTCTGAGAGTAAATAACATTTAAGGTATTTAGGACTTTTATGGGGTGAAATTTGACAACTGACTGTTTTAAGACTTTTTATGGACCGACAAGCCTGCATATAACTGTGCTGGGATATTTTGTAGTATTTTGGTAGGCGACTTGAAAGCGATAATAGTCCCAGGCCATTGAGCTAGAGATTCTTGCGGGGCCTGTGTACTGTAAACATCGCTGACAGCAAAATAAGCCATACTTCATCATCATGTCATTACTGCAGTTGTTCTCTTGGTGTCGGGGAGCATGCGGCCCGCTGCGGTTCCCCTCAGAGGAAACAGCGCACAAAGTGAGATGTGTTGCTTCCACTTGTGTACATCCTCTGTGAAACTCTCATTTAGGTTTAGTGTGGGCATCACCTTTATCTCTCTCTCTCTCTCTCTCTCTGCAAGAGGAGGAGTGGGTGCATTTTATACTGGCTAAACTGTCGATGCACTTCTGCCCACAGTAACATTCATACACTTTGACCAAACTTGCTGACAAAGTGTTTCAGCAAAACGACAACCATTAATTACATTTCAGTTACAAAATTTGCGGTGAGTCTTCTTTTTAATAGAAATGTTCTCAAAGGCTCCATTTATCATATAAGAAATTCAGTTAAATCCATAATTTTGCACTTTTGAATGCAATTTTACATATAATTTATTCCTGTGATCCAAATCTGAATTTTCAGCATTTTTTACTCCAGTGTGACATGGAGCAGAAACCATTCTAATAAGCTGATTTGCTTGATTATTATCCATGTTGGCAGTTGTGTTTATTTAATTTTTCTGGATCACTTAATGAATGGAAAGTTCAAAACAACTGCATTTATTTCAAATAGACTTCTTTCGTAATCTTATAAATATTGTGGGTGTAATTTATATACAAACTGTGATAATGCTAAATCATAATCTACATAGAATAAAACGCAATAAACTATTTAAATAATTAGAAAATGTCGTTGGTGTCTCTACATGTGAAGGAATCTTTAGTCAAATAAGTGGGTATATAAGAAAAATAAATAAATATTTATTAACACTTATTTGACCAAAGAATTATATATACATATAGTATATAATTATATATATAAATAGCTAACCTTGAGCTACGCAGAACTGTTTCTTAGATGGGCACCACATAACTGGTCCAAAAAGGAATCAAATCTTCATCAGACACATGTTCTGCTCATATTACACTGTTTACTACAGCCCTGGATTGAAGCTGTGTGTCAGTTGCCACAGTTCACAATACCAAAAGGAATGAGCTGTCGATCTCTTCTGGGATTTGAGTGTTATTAAACATTAACATCTGTAAAACAACACCAGGAACACGAATGTGCGTGCATGCAGGAAAATGGAGGGAGGGAGAAACAGAGAGCGAGTAGGTGGCTGTGATCCAGCGTAGAGTTTCACCCACGCTCAAAGAGAGGCTGCACAGATTCCTGGACTCTGGCCAGAAGGCAAAAAAGGCGCCCCCCCCCATGCAAAACACATTGAGTGTCTTGACAACAGCAGGCAAATAAGATCATTTGTATGTACTGTAGGCCTGCAGAAAACACAGGCATGCATGTTTGACGAAGGGTGTGCAACATTTTTGATCTTTCAAAATTCGTACAGACCTTTAGATCTGCCCGTCGAGTAACTTTTCTTTCTATATATAAATTATAGATATTCAGTGTCCACAGATTATTTCTGCAGTGGTTTTGTTTCGATCAGATTTTAATTTTACATTCAGACTCAAATAATTTCACACATCAGTGTTCAAAACGTAACTTCAATCTCAAATTGGTAACATGACTGTAAAAGTGAACACAAGACTGAACGTAACTAAATAAATTTGGTGGGGGCAGGAAAATCGTACAGAAAACTGAATACGAAACGTGGAGCACAACATGTAGAGTATGCATTTCTGATTTACAGTGCAGTGCATCATACATTAACATCTCTCCCTGCTCCCTCATTAGCTGACGGACAACGATCAATAGGGTTTCATAACACACAGATGAATCTCCCACTGGGATCTGTGCTGGCAGAGGATGTGAGGATGCTCTAATAGTCATGAACGAGGAAGTACAGGAAGTCCCAGACCAGCAAAAAGGTTCTGTAGGAACTTCAGAAATACAGTACAAGCCTGTCAAAAGAGGATCTGCTCTGCGCACGTAGGTGAAATAAAAGAGCTGAAAACGTCTCTTACATTCTCATGTTTCATGTGTTTGAGGAGCCGCAGTTCTCTGTATGTGCGCTTGGCGTGGATCATGGACTGGAACGGCCGGGACAGCTTCTTGACGGCGACCCTCAGGCCTGACTTTGTGTCTAGCGCCGAGCTGGGGAAAAACAAAAAAAGAACGGCACATTATAGATTTGATCAGCATCACAGAGTGCAAGATTATCTGAGAGTTCACCCGGAGATTCAGAGCACTGCAGGGAACGTTACAAGAGAAACACAAGAACGTTCCTACAAGGTTACGTTTGAAATCATAAAGATCTTACGCTAACTGACTTCTACAAACCAGACTGTCTGAATCTGGTGATGTTATTGCGTTTACATGTATATATTTATTCAGAAAGTGACCATATTTTGATTAACATGCCATGCCTTAGCAAGAACCACTAATAACTTTATTTTCACAAAATGTCACCCATAATACAGTGTTGTGCTAGTGCAAAACGTTAGTCTAGAGCCCTGAACACACACAAGATCATTTAAAAGCTTGAGATTTCTAAATGTGCACAACGGAGATAAAGGCCCACCTTAAAACAAAATAATGGCTATTCACCGCTGTACTGGTTGTATTGACCATAAATAGAGCGACATTGGCTGAAACCGTTGCTTTAATTATCTTAAACAAAACTGAAAATCATAAAGAAGACCGTTGTCTCAAGATATATGCATAAGAAGAAAATAATTTTAAGGCGCCAAAAAAAATAAAAAAAAGGAAAAAAAAAATTGGTCTCATTGGAATACATGCAAATTTGTATGAAGCTGAAGACTGAGTAAATCACGATCTGCCAACCAGTGAGGCCAAAATCTGTACAGCTTTCCTGTTGAGTCTTGATCAAATGCTGCTCTCCTCTTACATAACTATCGGTGCGTGACACAAACTAGCTTGACGGGGAACTAGGCACAGCTGAAGCTTCTCCACTGCAGACGCTGAAGGGTGTGGTGTTCATGGGAGATATCTACTTACAAGCATTGTTAGAGTGATAGACAACGGCTGGGTCTTTGTGCCGAACAGAGCAGAGCTGCACGCTAGATAGCGACCAGGTACAGGACTGCTGCTCCACGAGCATGCTGGGTTTGATCCAAAAGAAGGATCTAGCAAGCCAATGACTCAGTGCTGATTGTGAAACATGGGAAACCACCACAGTGAGCGGGAAAAGTCCCATTTCTCTATCATACCAGGACACGCAGAAAAAGACCGTAATGGACATTGAGATGAGTGACGGTGAAGCTGCAAGCTCTTGCTTTGTATTCATTCAACAAAAAAATGACTGTGGTCATTTACAGATCCTGCTTTTTAACTTTACATGCTACATTTAAAGCCACCACTAAATCAACGCTGGAACTTTGTTTTATGGAAGATTGCAGCGTTTATTGTTAATCATTTATGTGCTTATGTCAATATATTTCTGTGATTCAAGTTCTCTTGTCCTCTTTGAATCAAACATCATTTCCCCTCCCTCTTGCTTTGTCTCTTCTCTGATGAGGGTACGCCAGCACATATAAGAACCTGCTTCACTTAGATATACGTACTTCACAAAGCAAAGTTTCAGTTTCATGCTGACTTTAAGATGAATCGATAAAAACAAACAAGCGAAACTTGGAATCAAATCTGAATCTTTGATGAAAGTGTAAAAATAAATGGAATTTTTCATGGTTATCTGAAGTTTATCAGCCAATGAGATGTGCAAACATAAAAACAACTACTACATTTCAGCAAAATCTAGCACATATAATTCCCAGATCTTCATAACATGAGATCTTGACACTAATTCTGATTGATCAAAGTATTTAACCTAGCGGACCTGAACGTGGAATGTGCCTTTAACACAATGGCAAAGGAGTTGTGGCTTCAGTTCGACCTCGCCTAGATCATGAACAACTTGTGCCAGAGCAAGAAAAACACACCCCAGCAAAACAGGCCTGAAGTAGTCCGAAGGGGTTTCCAGTGAAGTCGGTCAGTCACTGTGTTCCTGCTGCTAGATCACAAATAACTCTGATTAAATGGGCCAAACATGACAGCCTGCTCTAGTGTTTTTATCGTACATCATGTTCTTGATGAATGCACTCAGACGATAAACACCACTGTTTCTCATTCAAAGAATGTCTCTCTGATCCAGCCGCTCCAAGAGAAAAACCCCAAACCTCCGGAGCGCTGCAGTCTTTCCAGCTCAATCCACCTCTATTCTGTCCGACAACAAGACCTGAACAATGTGGCACATTTGCAAACACTCACAGCCGGGAAATTCATGAAATTTCTGTGCATCACAGACTAAAAATCCCACTGGTGCTCCAACAAAACACTCTTAACAACCGACACAGGTTAATACACAGGGCTGCAACCAAAGATTATTTTGATAATCAATCTATTGATTATTAGAAATATTAATCGTTGATTATTTCACTGATTAATCAGTAGACATTAACTCAATTAGTTAAAATGTTGAGTTATGCCCATTCTAAGAAATATATATACACACACACACAGTGGGTGCGGAAAGTATTCAGACACCCTTGAAATTTTCACTCTTTGTTATTTTGCAGTCATTTGCTAAAATCATTTAAGTTCTTTTTTGTATTCCTCATTAATGTACACACAGCACCCCATATTGACAGAAAAACACAGAGTTGTTGACATTTTTGCAGATTTACAAAAAAAGAAAAAAAGAAAAAGTGAAATATCACATGGTCGTATTCAGAGTATTCAGTATGAGTATCAAGTATTCAGACCCTTTGCTCAGTATTTAGTAGAAGCATCCTTTCGATCGAATACAGTCATGAGTTTTTTTTGGGAAAGATGCAGCAAGTTTTTCACACCTGGATTTGGGGATCCTCTGCCATTCCTCCTTGCAGATCTTCTCCAGTTTGTGAGCTGTAAGGTCTTATATAGACAGGTGTGTGTCTTTCCTAATCAAGTCCTATCAGCATAATCAAACACAGCTGGACTCAAATGAAGGTGTAGAAGCATCTCAAGGATGATCAGAAGAAATGGACAGCACTTGAGTTAAATATATGAGTGTCACAGCATAGGGTCTGAATTAGGGCTGCACGATATTGGGAAAAAATAACATTGCAATATTTTTTTCCTGTGATATATATTGCGATGTGTACAAATATATTTCTTCATCAGGGGCCTCATGTACAAAGACTTGCCTTGAATTAATACTAAAACATTGCGTACGGACAAACCCTGGAAATGTGTGTACGCACAAAAAAATTCAGATGTATGAAATACTGCGTATGTGGAATCCCACGCATATTTTCTTTGTACATCCGGAATAACGTGAAATTCGCCATGTGCATGTATGAAGTGTGCTTTTAAAGAACCCTTAAATATGAACTAATTACTTTATATTAGACAAATATAGATCCAGGGACAGAAAGTTTAGAAATACATTTAGTACATTTTTAAATGAGACACACACAATTTGTTTTTATTTTGCCCGGCATCGTGACTGATGCGCATGCGTCGCAGTGACAATGCATCGTGCAGCCCTAGTCTGAACACTTAAGACCATGTGATATTTCAGTTTTTCTTTTTTAATAAATCTGCAAAAATGATTAATAAATGTTATGCCATTGTTGGCTTTTTTTGAAGTCAGAACAGCTGTGTGGGGTTGCTCTGAAGTAATGACAGATTTTTAGGATTTTTTCTGTAATACCACTTTCCTTTCTGCACCTAAGATAAGGCACTTAGGAAATGCTGCGTTGTAACCAGGATTGCCAGGTTTTCTCAGAAAAACCCACCCAATTGTATTTCAGGGGGATTCCCAATCTGGTTAGGTAAAACACACATTATTTTGGCGGGGTTCCCCTGATTAAAGTTGTGTTCCAGGGGCTAAATCTCCATCAATCAGAGAATCTAAACATCCCATAAGAGCTCTTTAGTGCTGATATCATTAAACACTTCAATATATTGCAATCAACACACAATGTTATGGATTATAATCAGTCTTCAGATAAAAATGAATGGCTTTTAGTTTAATCTATCTGTGGATTTTTAACTCGTCCTCTGCCACTGAGGGAATTTGAACCAGCTTTCAGCGTTAACGGTTAGAAACAAGTGAAAGCAAGCAGGTGCATGTTTTTAAAAAAAACACGATCATCACAACTGCCCGATGTTACCGAATTAAAACGCAGGCCAGAGTATGTGAGAAGCTGGATTGTGGGAAGCGCACATGATGCCCTGTTCTCATGTCAAGGCCACAAAAAGTGTCTTTCCAGAACGAGTGCTTCCTGTGAGCCAACAAACTCTTGGCAGGAGTGTCGCAACAGGAGCAGGAACGACTGACGGTGAACACACTTGAACGGCTTGATCTACCAGACTTGCAAACGTCTTGGGAACACACACACATACAATGGAGCTCTATTTATATCTCTGCCAGAGGACACTGCTAGGACAGGATCCGCCCACATTATCAGGGACCGTCCAGGAAAACGTAACAGACATGCAGAGGCCCTTGGCTCATCCTTGATCTCAGCAGCATGTTTGCTTTCACTGAACCTTGCATTGGCTAAACACGCACAGATACGACAAACACGATCAGTGGCTTTTCTGCAGAGGTTTAGTCGCCGCTTGATGTCTAATGTATAGAGTAAATGATGTAACATGTAGAAGGGCTTTCTAGCAGGACTCCTCACAAGCAGCACAGTGTTGAGGAAAACACCTAATCCTGGAGGTATGAGTCAGAGCAGAGTGTGACATCATTCTGTCCTCATTCGCTTCAAACCAACCTAGCAAGTCAAACTTCACTTGGTTTTTGGGAGTCTATGTACTTTACCCATTTACAGTACTACATTTTATTACAGATTATTTTCATGCATGATGGTCTTTTTGTATTAGACGCCAAAGTGAGGTTTAGGCTAAATACATTTGCAATATGTCTTTATTTATTATTAAGTTTTGTATGTTATTTATTTATACTATTTGTTAATGTCTTATGTATGATTTTCATTTATTCACATTTATATTAAAATCCTTTAATTTTTTTTTTTTTTTCAAAAACAATATATTTATTATTCGTTTATATTGGTTCAAAATAATATTTTTATTACAGCTCATCTTAAATGTGCCACATTTATTGACAACATCTAGTCCTTTTTACATACAGAATAATTAGCACAGCAATAAAGCCCAACGCGTATTATAAATAGGCTATTGTTATTATTAACCCATTACTAGCTATCAGAAACTCTGGCATCACAAAAGGCACGTGAGATGGCCAAAATGCTCCACGCGCGTATGCAACCTAAAAATACATTCTAGGTAGGCAGTTCAGCAGATTCCACTTTCGTGTCCTGCTCGTTTGACTCATGCAGAGGGATCCCCAAAAAATGTTAGCTACTACGCATGTCACGTTTCAATAAAACGCGAGCATATATTTGATATTGATATTAAATAAACAGCTGGACATTCACCGTTGGACGGCCATTGGTGACTTCTGCAAAGCAAACGCTGTTCAGACAAAGAGTTGCTGGAGCAAGACCTTTCTTTTGCAAAGAGCATGTTCTGGGTCAGCTTGCAACAGGACTTTCTACAGACAGAGCTGGAAAACACGCCGCGAATCAAACGCAAGAGGCCCGAGCGGCCAGACCTTGTTATGCAAGAGCTTTGGGGACGACATCCAGAAACGTTATAGATATTTACCATACGGATCCGTATGCTCCAGAACCCACGGGCGACAAGTTCTGGTAGCGCTCCGGCACCTCCCATATGGTCTTATTGAGCTCCTGTCGATAGAAAGTCGGTCTCTCCTTCTGGGACATTCCTGTAGTTGGAGGAGTGGAAACTTCTGCGCTGCTCTCTTGATCTCAGTGCGTGATAAAAACAAACAGAACAAACAGCAGCAGCTCCGCGTTCACAGTCCGGTCATGGCATCGGTCACATGCATGGGCGCGAGCGCCGAAGATCGTGCTCAAACTCCGAGTCTGCTCCTCGAGGAGTCGCTGAGTGCCGAAGCGTGAGATTTCTTCTTCTGCGGATTCCTTTTCTCTCTCTCTCTCTCTCTCTCTCTCTCTCTGTGTTACAGGTTCTCCTCTGACGAACACGCGTGACGTCACTGCAAAGGGCAACGCTCGGGACTTCGCCCCAAAACATCGCGAGAATCAACGAATTTTAGGCTACAATTGTCTCCCCCAAGTGCTTGCACACAAAGTATTTACTTTTCACACAGTTTCTGAAACCTGACACGTAAAAAAACAACAACTATACACCAGTTCTCTGCCATTTACTCTTTTTTGCACACTGTGTAACACACGACAATCTAACTTAATAGGTGTTTGTTTTTGAGATGTTTTTGTGATATTTTGATATCAGCGAGGCATATTGCCATTTTGTGTGTGCAAAAGTTAAACAATGTGTATTTATACACAAATGTATGCTTCTAAGCAGCTGCCTAATTACAAGCAACATCAACACACGATATGTCTGTATAAATTAAAAGTAAAAAAAAAAGTTACTGTATAAATTATGTTGTCAGCACTAAAAGTAAGTAAATAAATAATGTGTGTGTGTAAGTTTATGGAACTTATATTTGCTTTCATCTCCTTTTTTATATATATTGGACATTAGAATATGTATTAATGTGTTATATTTTATATGTGTTAGATACTAGTCAAACACAGCATTGCTTTGTTACTGCTTTATATATTATATGTATATATATATATATACATATTA
>JAUMHG010000051.1:3061569-3076697 GCA_032359395.1 Enteromius anoplus
GGAGAACCGGATTAGTGAGCTCATAGTTAGCGCGATGATCTGATCTTGGATGTGTCATTTGATCTTGGATGTAGTTAACGACGTACGAAGAACGGACCCCTGCTCACCGGTTTGTGAGGGACTGCATGTTGTCTTAGAAATGACATTTGAAGTTATTTTTACATTTATGACTGGAATATCATAATAATCATTTATTTATCTATTTGTTAAAATGGTTGTAAAAATGTATATTGTAATACCAGTAGTGGTATTGTTATTGTTCACAATATTATAATTCTAACATTATTTCTTCAAAACATGAATAAGATATTATATTGCTATATAATTTAATAGTACATTAAAATAAATAAATATACAGTTAAACACCCAGCACTCCACAAATAAGGCTTTTTTCCCTGTTGTTTTTTGTCTACTTTGTATTTATTTATTTAAATTATCCATAAATAAATAGGCTGTTAAAAATAAATCATCGCGATTAATCACATACAAAATTAAGGTTTTTGTTTACATGTGTATGTACGGTGTATATTTATTAAGTATATATATATAAATACACACATAAATAAAAATGTTATGTTTACGTTTGAAATATTTGTATGTATAAGAACTATAAATATAGTATATGTAAATAGTGTCTTTGTATGTATACACAGATACACATATATTATTTAAACAAAAACATATATCGGATCTGATTAATCGTGTGAAATAACTGATAAATATATAAAACATGAACAGTGCAACTCTAAAATAAAGTAGGATTATTGTAAAAACAAAAAAAAACCACAATTATAGCAGAAATAATACAATTAATATCTCAATCAACTATATTATTAATTGTTTTACTCTAAGGTTATTTCCCAAGGAACAGGGCACAAGAATCAGAAAACAGGTATGTTTTTCCATCCCTTTATGATTTTTTTTAAAAATGATTTTTTGTTTTGTTTAAGAAGCAATAAATTCACAACCTTATTGTTTTGATGATATTTGGTTCATCAGAAAGCTCCAGCTGTGCTTCTACTGCATCTCAGCAGACTACCGAAGGCCATGACGATCTGATCCGGCCCAAGAAACTGCCCAACCCTGTTCTGGAGTCTTCTAGTTGTAGAGGTTTACATCGTGAACTGCTAGTCAGCCACAGATGGTGAGCTAAAAACAACAATAACCCCTCACCTTCATTTACAGCATCAGACGCTTTCTCAGATGACCTGTTAAGAAACGACCAGTCTATTACAGTTGACTCATGCAAAACAAGGGTGCTTCTGAGGCTGTGCTTGCATTTCTGTGTGGATGAGTTACGGCCGAGACACAGGGATCTCTAGTGCTTGTTTGTGAACTAGCCAGGTACTAGGTAGTGAACTTTTTCGACTTTTTCTCTCACAACTCTGATACAAAATCGCAAATTTATATGTAATATTCAGATTTTTTTGAGTTTATAGTACACGATTCATTTTTTTTTCACAATTGCAAGTTATAACGTTATAATTGCAAAATACACACTTGCAATTGCAAGAAGAAATACTGATTTGTGTAATAAAACTTAACAAAAGTTATACATTTTTTTAAAATCTCAGTTAAATTCTGAGAAAAAAAGTCAAAATTGTGAGATAGAGTCAGAATAAAGTTTTTTTTTATTTAGTGGCAGAAACGGCCTTCCACAACGAAGTGACAGACAAATATGTTTAATCTTTTCAAGAAATGAATCACTAGAATGAGTAACGAATGAGTTTTTTTGCTAATAAACATATTTTGGGAGGTCTCATTGAGAAGTGTTTGCAGGGGTCTCCTGCCTGAAGAGAAGCCGGAACTGAAGCGGGTGCTGGACCGGAGAAGACTGGAGCAGTGCAGAGAGAGAGAACAAGCCTCACACCCGCCGTCTGACCTCGAGCAAGAGCTGCACAAGAGACGCCAGAGACTCCTGGAGGTACGTGTTCACGGTTTCACGCATGACGTCAGTTCAGTCATGACAACTCTCGGAGGGATTGGCATGGTTATATACAAGACGATGTTAATGTGTTTGGTCTTACTGGAGACTCGCTACTGCCAATACATTCACATTATGCTGCTTTGAGTATTTGAGGAATATTGGAATAATTAATATTTGAATGTTGAGCAGCAAGCTCATTGGCTACCAACACAGGAGAGAACCAATCAGCTGTGCGATGTGCATTATGTCACACTGAGTTAGATCTGTCAAAAAAACTTTGTATTTCAACCAAAGGCATTTAGCACTGCTGTCAGTGAATCACAACCTGGTCTCATAAAAATATGTACCTCGGTGCACTTTTGTGCAACACTTTTTACGTACCTTACTGCATGTTTCTCCTTAGTTTCGAAGAGAAATGTCCACTGACTGGCACTAAAACACAGGTTCAATGCGTGACCCCTTGCACAGTTTATTTGGTGGATATGCGGTGGTTCAGAATTGAAATATCCATGGACTGTTGCAAAAGTTAATGCTTTAGCAAAAACACGTTTGTTGATGCAACTGTGGCATTTCAACTTCCTTTTACACAGATATAACCTGTTTTGTTGAATTGTTGTTCCACGGGATTCAATCCGGAGCTCCTCGCCTCTCGAGTACATCTCTGTACTCCGTGAGCTACCGAACAAACCTACAGTCTATGAAAACAAAGCATCTACGGTTTATTAATCCCAACTCTGTACGTGTATGTGAAAAGGAATGAAAGGTGTCAGAGTTTTACTGCCTTGAATGTTCATTTGCAGTCATATGTACTTATTGGTACATATTTTGTGTCTCGTTAAAAAGTGCACCCAGGTACATGTATGCCATAAGACCATGTATTGTTAATCACGATTTCAGGACTATATGGACAACTAAGGCACTATAATAAAAAAATCAGCGTAAAATATCTGGCCTACCCAAAAAGGTTTGAACCTGAAAACTGATTTCAGTTCTGTATTTTTAGTATTTAATAGACTACCCGGACCTGTTATTGTTTCCTTATAGTATGAACAGGAAGAGCTGAGGAACAGAGAGATCATACAAAACATGCCAGAGTTTGTTCGAGTACGGAACAACTTGAGACACATCACCGTCACAGGCTACTGAACCGACAGAAGAACTACGAATACAACGAAGGTCCATTTTCTCGAAGAACTGCTTTTTGTTCTTTCAGAGGGGGTCATTATCATCAGTATAATTCAGTCATTTAGTGAACAGTTTGGAGGAGCTGAAGGTTTGATTGTGAAGAATGCATTTTTCCCACTGAATTCGACTCAAGTCACCAACATATGGTTTTAATAAAACTATTCTTCAAGGAGACTGGTCTGGGGTATAAAATAGAACAATAGTTAATAACATAGCTGCAATTACCGGGGTTCGAACATTGTTAAGGCCTTTGAGGGTTGTATAAGACAACCTGAATGTTTTTAGATATTTGAAATAAATGACAGTTATTGAAAGTCTTCTCTATTTCTAGGTTTCACTGTAGTGACTATTCAGAAAATGTGTATGTGCAAAATGGTATACTTTAATTAAATGTGATTTGTAATGTTGTAATAGAGATTTTGTAATGTCTGCACCAGCAAACAATTGTAACTTCTTACACAGCACTGTGTTGAAGTGTTATAACTATTATAGTGTTTGTTGTCAAAACTGTTTGATTGACATCATTAATCCCAGAGGCTAACTTGTTCAGAACGATTAGATCTATGATATTATTATGAAGATCATAAGTGAATATTATGAGGGATTTAAGGTCATTTACTCTGGAAATATTGAGTTTTTGGGGCCTTATTTATTGGTTGTAGTGCTAGCTATAATGTGAGCTCTATGAAACTTTGCATGCTTGCTAAGACTCATCTGTCACATGTTTTATCCACATTTCATAAAGCTTTGCGTTTCTGTTTAGGTTTTATAGGCTTGAGTATATATGGCCACCCCCCTTTTTTAATATTTTTTGGATAATTATTAATCTAGCGAGTCTAGAGAATTGTTATGTATTGGATTGATGGAGGCCAAAAACCTGATGCTAGTTTGCAAAGTATGTTTTTCACTTTTTTACTGAAAGTAGGTTTTTAACATAACTGAGAACACGTAATGAACGATTTGATTTACAGCATTATGGTACGCGAATTGCGCAAATAAATCGCGCGTAGTTAGACACGTACAACAGACGCAAATTCACGTCATGAGAGGGGCTTCAGCCAGGCGGCTCTATATATTGCTGTTATTGTGCCATGAAATGCAGTTTTAAGAGTATTTCAGGCGAGAAAGTAGTTGTTTAAAACACAAATCTGCGGTTTATAAAAAAAAAAAGAGCAACTATTAAAAAGTTTGCTTCGCCGATTTCGGAGCCGTGAGCTCCACGTGAACACCAGGTGCTCAGAGCTCATGTATCCGCCGAGGGCAGCCTCATCGCGGCTAGTAATTCTGACACCTGCTGATGTCTCTGTGGTGGTTAAACAGTTTGTAAAATTCGTTTTGGGCATATCTCATAGGCAAACTCTGGTTTAATGAATCTATTATGTATTTCCTTTTTATTCCTGTTTCTATGAAAGTACGAAGATGATTTTGTCCTCCATAGATTCAGAATTCTGCCTCCGCTTGCTAGTAATCACATCACATAGAGCAAGCTCCTGATTGGTTAACGCGGCGCAAGTTTTCACCAAAGTTCAGATTTTTCAACTTGAGCGATTCGTCAAACGCGCCATTCACAGCATAATTCGTGCATATCGCGCCGCTTAATTTGCGTGAATCACACCGCAGGATGTCTGATCGCGTCTTTGCATTGACTAAACATGTAAATCACTTGCGCTTAACGCTTCATTCGCGTCTGGTGTGAACGCAGCATTAGTCCCAGAGGCAAAGTTGTTCAGAATGAGGAGATTTATCATATGATATAAAGATTTAATGTTTCTGTGAATATATGAACATGTTCAAAAACTTGAGGTTATTTTGTATAGAATAACGGTGTTTTGAGGCATTTTTAGCTGTTACAGCGCCACCCATGGTCCGATCTCTATGTAACTTTGCATGATTGTTAAGAGTCATGTGACATGTTTTCAGCAAGTTTCATAAAAAGTTTTTTTTTACGTTTTATAGGCTTATTGGTTTACTTGACTGAGCCAATTATAGCTAACCGAAGGATACAATTCAACATTTTTCTTAAAACTTATTGATCTAGAGAGTCCGTAGATAATTACTGCACATCAAGATTAAGTGAAAAACCAGGGACTAGTTTGCAAAAGTAGGTTTTTAACATATCATTAATGAACAATTTGTCTGACAGCAATGGTTCTTGAGGCAAAGTTGCTCATTATGAGGAGATCTATCAAATGATATGCATATTGTGTGGACGTGTGAAATCTTACAGACCTTTAGAGCCATGAGTTGAACGTTCCCACCAAGTAACTTTTTTTGATAATTATCGATATTCAATGTCCACAGATTATTTCTGCAGTGGGTTAGTCCTAGAACTAGTGTGTAAAAGTGGGTTACAGGTATAGCTCAATTTTGCGAGGAAACCTAGAGCAAAATCCCTTTGTTCGGGCTAATGCAAGGATTGCAACAGTTAACAGTTGAGCTATGGCCAAAAATGTCTGAAATGTTTGTTTCCTTGCGCTGTAGCGCCCCGTTAGGCTGATCGGGCCGGTTCTTTGCGTCTGAGTAACGAGGAGGAGTACTACCATCTGACCAAGTTTCAGCTTTCTAGGCGCTACGGTTTCAAACCCCCAAAAATTTGAGGTACATTATTTACAACTCTGTCACGAATAACACTTAAAATACTGCCAAAGTTCTCTAATCTTTAAAGACAGCTTTATCATCTTTTTGTGAGAAAAACTCACAATGAAAACCATCTCAGGTTTTTCACAATGGACGACATTTGTCAAAATACTCAAGTTTTCAAGTTTCTTTCCTGTTAATAAACTGCTAATCTGGCACATTCCTTTTCAATTTATTTCAACGGACACGCTCTAAACATCTCAGGATTATAAACGAACGGTAAGATGGAGAACTCTATGGGTGGACATCAAGTACAGAAGGCTTATGCGGAGAATACAGCAGAACCATCTCGCTTCAGCCAGAATCCCCGAGACTCTCTGACTCCACTCAAGAACATCTCCCACGTCTCTAATTTTAAAAGCCTTTTCGAAAGGTTAAGAAATGCTGTTTCGGCTCGACACACGATACTGGTAATAAATAAATAAATAAATAGCAAGTGGAAGAAATGCACAAGATCACGAGTGTCAAAGAGTCAAGGGATGCCATCCTTTCGCTGGCAACACTGTGAAGGCGGGACGTTCCAGTCATAAATGTAGGACAGCCTCAGTTTGACTTCCTCTTTGCACAGACGCCCATCTCGCTGTAGCGTCTGATGCTTCTCAAGCATGTCCTCTAGACTCTGCTTGTGAGTGACCAGGTACTTGTTGCTGCAGCCGCGCGACTTGTACTCGGTGTCGAAGCGTGGGTCGTGAACCCGCTTGACGTCCACAGGGGCCAACCAGGCGCCCAAGGAAACATCCTCGCTCTGCCAGGTCTTTAGAAACCCAACGTTGAGATGTACATAGTGCACGAGGTCGGCGGAAAGCACGTAGCCTCCACCCAGAGCATAGGGTAAGTAGTAGTCGCACAGTTCCCAGGCACTTTCTCTCCATTTCCCGGCCGTTTTCACTCTCCCTCGGCCGGAGAAGAAGCCCCAGTAGAGTCGGCTGGGCTCCTTGGTCTTCAGCTCCTCTTTGAGGAGATCCAAGCGGGCGAAGGTGTCGTCGTCGGCCTTCAGGACGAATTTAAACTCCACGTTTTGGTCCAACCAGGAGTACATATGGAGCAGCTTCTGCGTGAGGTTCTCGTACGAATCCCGGAGGTCGGGGAGCAGGAGGAGGTCATGGTGACGGATCTGCTCGGTTTCCAGGTTCTGCAGGTCTTCTGTAGGCAAACCCTCTGTGCCGATGACGAACCAGTAGAGCACCTCGGGATCATGTTTGGTCAGCCAGGTGCTCCGGATGATACTGCGCCGCTCCGTGTATTTCGGGCCTGTGGTGATGAGAACCACCAGGAACCTGGAGAGCTCTTTGGCGCGAGGAGGCCCTGCTGGCTGCTTCTGATGGGACTCAGCCCGTGGCGCCACACCTGGGGACTCGGCCGGCTTCAGCGTCTCAGACGTGCATTTAGCAAGGAACAGAAGGACGATGGCGAACAGGAAGAAGACACCGAGTGCGAGGGCTGTCTTGTGCCGACACACAAGACGGACCAAATTCATGATGTCACTGAGGGGCAGAAGGAAATCTTACCACTTCTGAAAACAAGCCTTAATTAACATGCATGCAACCTTAAGACCTGTTCACACCAAGAAGTGCTTTGGTGCACTGAACATTTGAATTTTCAATCTACTTTTTCAAAAGGTTAGATCCCTAACTTTTTAAATCTACTCTAAAATGGTTATGCAACTGGCCCTAGATAGTCTGATCCCTTTTCCATTGCACTGCAAAGAAAATTGGCCAGCCGATAAGATTATTCGGTTTTTTGTTACATGCTGTTTGATTTACTTTACTCTGCATGATGAGCAAGGAATAATTGTAATTACCCCACAATTTCTGCCAGAAGTTAGTGATTTCACATAATAATTTTAAATATAGTAATGTTTTATTTTTACAAAACCCCATCTATCTGCTTTAGAAGTGCGCTTTTTAATAACATCCACTATCCACCAGCCTTACCAAGCTTATATACACACTAGGGATGCACACTTTTTTCATTTCTGCAGGTTATATTAATCTTAGTTTTAGTAAAACATTAAATTACCATTTCTAGTTTTTTGTTGTTGTTGTTGTTGTTGTTTATTTAAATAATAAACCAATCCAATGTATAATTCACATTTGAGTCTTACTTTTATAGAAATGCATAAAAATACGGTATGCATTTTCTTCAAACTGTGGTATGAACATGATTCGGTGTAAGCTGTGATTATCGTAACTGATAATCGCAATTACAACTTCATGGGAATAATCGATGATTGTGATTTTTGTCACAATGTAAATTCTGGGGTAACTTTCAGTTATTTGAATGAAAATTGAAAATTGAAGACTGCAGTGGCCTCTTTGATCAAAAGAAGGCTAACTTTAAATCTGAAAGATTACATCGCTGCAGTAAGTGAAGTATATTACATACGTTTTATGTAAATCTATGTTTAAAAAGAATATTTCCATGCTAACAATCTAGTGATACAAATGCTTTTACATCTGACTTTAATAAGCAAAAAAAAAAAAAAAAAAAAAAGTGCCATTGTAAATTGTCTGGTAAATATGCCCACACATTAATTATTAGCAACAGAAGTTTGATTTGCATTGACAACGCTTTCTTGGTCAAGGAGGGATTTGTATAAGTTCCACTTACTGTAAAAAAAAAATGAATCTGCACTTTCATTCAGCCTGTCTGCCATTTTTCCCTTTGGTCAAAGCAGGAAAAACAATGCATGCAAATAAAGCACAAAATGTGTGTGATGTGAACAGGCCTTCAAGGCAGATTATACAGAACAGTTAAAAAAACTCAGGTAATTTTTTTATTGCTAGTTCTTATTCACTTGTTATTCTTCAATGTCAATGATTTGTATTCTACGCAGCCATACTACAATAGTATTTTTATATATTTTTAATAAATTATCATGCATGCATAATAATCCTAAAATAATTACTGTTCTTTAAAAACATTTTAAATAAAGCATAACATGTTAACTACATTGACATTAAAAAAACGACAAATAATCAAATCTGTGGTTGGAAAAGCACATCAGGAAGACCATAGTCCACACAGATTCCTCACGGAGTACATTACCTGGTGCAGTCCCTGCAAACTGATCATTTACTGCGCGTATTGCTCATCCTGTGCATCTCTATTAGAAGGGGCTGTTTTGTCTTGCAGTAGAAGATGATGGGGTGGAGATGAACCACAGCTCTCCGTCTTCTGCCTCTACAGACAAAGCGTGCGGCTTTTACGCACAGCAGCCGCGCGCAACGACTAAAGACGTCAGAGTTTTGATTCGCGTTTTGAACGCGTCATTGTTTTTTCTCAGCTCAAATACACGCACGCACTCCGCACTTCCCGTTCATAACCACGGGCTGAAGAAGTCGTGAGTCCCTCACAGCTACGCTGACGACCTGCGCCACCTACAGGCCAGGATGATCGTGCGCTCAAAGTGGATCATCAAAGTAGTAGTCCTAAAATCAAAACCAATCCCTATTCTTGTCTTAGGACAACTTTGACGAAGGTTTTGATCCACTTCGGATGTTGACTACTGTAGATCTAGCGTGTGTAGATAGATATATAAATATATAAGCGTTTGAATTTCATTTTGTTGAATATATATATGAGGTCAATTCTGTGCCCAATCAAACCAACACAACTGCTCACGAAAAATAGAGTCACGTCTGATATTACCACTTTGCATTTTTCTTAAGTATACAACGACAGAACTGTCCATCCAACTGATCCTGGTTCCTCTATGCTGTCTGTCTTGCCTCTAGCCTGCTTAGTTGGGTACACTTAATTTCTAGAGCGATTACAAAGATCCAATTGAATCGGAGCTGATCTAGACACTGACGTCTCTGCATTTAATAATGAAAAATTGAGTGTTTAATCTTGTAATTATACATTACTTACACCATCTCCAATTTGAGACCGTTCAGTGCTTTGACACGATCGGTGTTATTAAAAGTGCTGAAAGCGATGGATTGATTGAACAGTAGTCATGTCATACCTCCATCATCTGAAGTATGACTTCTTCTCAACTAAAAATCGAATTACTCCATAGTTTCTCAAAACTTATTTAATGTTCTTGATTTCTTCTGGTGAACTGCGTTCGGCACGAGTTTGTGTCTAGGCAAGCCAAAAGAGGAACTTTGATAAGGGACAGATAATAACAGCCAATTGATTAAGCTGGTTTCTTTTACAACCCAATGTCTAAAACAACAAGAGACAGAGTTGAGTTGTTGTTTTGTTTATTTGATGGCATTACAATGGGAAAAAAAGTTGTTGTTTTTTTCCATCGTTGCTTGACTTTACAAAATGTGTACAGTACTTTCTTGGTTGATGGTTGATGGTAAATGTTCTCTGAACTCAAAAACGCTGCCAAACACGTTGGAGAGAATGTCAAGGCACGTCATGTTATTGAGACCAGAACAAGAGGGACCGTAGGGGTCAGTCACAGTGTCATTTTGAGCAGAATTGCAAAGATCACGTTAACTGTCCGTCAGTGAGGCCGCATGCAGCGGTCGAGGGTCAGACACATATTTGGTGTACTCTAGTTTGAAAAGCAGACTACTCAGAAATGCTGCACATTAACCACACTCAATCATCGGTGTGTAATTATGGTATTCAAAGTAGCATCACATTTTCTTCGGCTTCGACATCCCAGCTCTTCTGTTAAATAATCCCCTGTTGTCCAGGGAGAGTAATGACATGATTAAACAATCTGAGCTAAAAAATAACATTTAAAAGTAAATAAAAGTTGATGTTATTCCTCCTATTCCTCACAACATACGCTCTACGATTCTACAGGGACTAACATATAGCGCTAACTTAAATAAACACGACCAGGGCACATAACATTTTTTTTTTTTTTCCTTTCCACATCTTGACCTTCCAGTAAAGTGGTTGAGAACCAGTCAGCTTCACAATCAAACATAACTTATAAAAACAAAAGACATCCTACGTCAACGAAAACACGGCACTTAATCTAAAAACTAAATGGAGTACAAAACAAGTCAACGATTAGTGTAAGGATTTTAGTCGAACAGACAACACACGGCGTCACCATCCCTGCTCCGTTATGTCAGCATTATTACGCTATTGCTTACGAATTAAAAACACGTCAGTGTTACTTGAGCTAAGAAAACAAAACTCGCCTAACTGGATTTCTCAGTAAACGGATGCAAAATGACATCATGGATTTCTAAATATTAACACTCTAAAACATAAATAGGACAGATAAAACCAGTTGCAGCAGTTGACGGCAGGTCTGTCAGTCGTAGAATCTGAACACCGGTTTGGGCGTCTCATATGTAGGGGTACTGAGGGACCCTCCGGGGGCTCAGCTGGTAGCCGCTGTAAGCCCCGCCTCCTCGAGCGGTGCTGGTGTAAGGATGGGCGGGGTAATGTTGCTGGTAGTGGGCGGAGAGTCCGTGGACCACGCCTCCAATAGAGTCCTTTGGGATAAGACTGGCTGCATAGTGACTCGTGGGCGGGCCGTGCATGGAGGGGGAGGAGCCTTGTATGAGCAGGTGCTCCATGTGGGACGCAGCGGTGGGGTAGGGGTACAGGCTGGGGGTGCTGGTGAACGATGGCGCCTCCTGGAGACAATAATGGGACGAGGCTGGCGGGAACGTGTGCTGGCGACGCAGGGAGGACAAGCCGCCGGATGGTTCTTGGGACGAGACGACAGTGGTCTAGAATAAAGGAAAACAGGAAAATTAAATTAAGAAAAATACTTAATTTAACTTAATTTAAAACAAAGGAGATTTAAACAATAAATTAATGTTTGATGCCTTAAACGTAAATACAGAATTAAGTTGTTTTTATGCATTTAAATAAGACATGCTAAAACACCGAATTTGATAAATTTAAACACTTTTTGATAAATGCAAATTAACTGAACCATTAAAACCGGGTCCAGAAAAAACAAAATTAAAACTGGAACAACTAAATTTGGAAAAGCAGTAAAACGGAATTTGGGGGGAAAATCGGAGATATGCTGAGCTTGGACAGAAGCGGTCACCTGACTGAGGTTGAGTGGTTGAGATCTGCTGGGCTCCTGTTGGTAGTCGGTGACACTCTCTCCTGAGCTGCTCTGCTGCCTCGCGACAGCGGCTTTCTTAGGCTTCATGTAGTAATTCTGTGGAAGACCTGAAGCAAACAAGACAAATGCTGTTTTTAATGAAGCATTTCCTTTATAAACAAGTGTCGACCAAGCTCTGGTGCATGAAAATAGGACAACTGTGAAGACTCGCCTAAAGCCGATGGGATTTTGGCCGATATTGAGCTTTCCACAGGCTGCGCCTTCACAGATGGAGCCACCACTGCCAGGGATTTGAGTCGTGAGGACTGGACCCCGGCGTGACTGTTCTGGGGCTTGGGTGTTAGAGGACTGGCGGTGGACGAGTCCGAATCGTGAACGGTTAGACAGCTGATCACATTAGTCCTGTGACTGGGGCCACAGCTGAACAAAAGGGAAAAAGTCATTTAAAGCAATGTCTCTTGACCAAAAGCGCCGTGCGAATGTGAACGTTTGACCAAAAAAAATTTAAACATTATAAGAAGGATAGCATTAAGAGGTCATTTCTGGTTGGTATCACATCACACAGTTTACAGGTCATTTGAATCTGATGTGTGAACAGCAATCTACTGGTATTTCTGTGTTAAAGGCGCTAATGTCAAACTGTGCTTTATTTTGCACGAAATACACACATTCTTGTTTAAAAGGTGATGTTTCTGTCTCATGCGGATCAAGGCTACATTTATCTACAGTAAAATACTGCATCATTGAAAATGCTTTCTATGTGAAGATACGACAAAATCTCTTTTATTCCTGAATATTCTGCATTACTACTCCAGTCTTCAGTGTCACATGATCAGGGAACAGATCGGATTATTAACCAGTTTAAGTTGGAACCAGTTGAGCCGCTTTCTATTGGTGTGGAAAACTGGATTTTTTTTTGCAACATTATAAATTGTCATCCATGCTGAAAAATTAAGTTTTTAAATCTTGCTTGCCTCAAACGTTTTGCAGTGCATTTGAAATCACCGCAGGTAGTGACCTCACTCACCTAGCAGGGTGGAACTTCCTCTCGTCCTCATCCTCAGAGTCACTGTGTATGGTGATGACGCTGACGGCAGGACTCGGGGTGTCAGAGATAATGATGGGCTGAGTGAGAATAGCACTGTACGACTGAGAGCTCACCAGAGCACTGCTGCAAATACAGAAACGCCATCACATCCATGTCCTTGCCTTAGTTTGTCAATGATTATTTTTACAATGGTACAAGCACACATTCCCAGCCAAAAAAGCTGCTAGAAATCATTTTTTCAAACGACACTAAACACATTATTGAAACATTCGAGTGTCATCAGTAAATGGCCCAATACCTGCTGCCAGTGTTGCAGCAGACCCTGCTCCTCTTGTTTTGGGACCGTGTGACCCCAGTCGCTCCCCGAGAATTAGTGGGATTGAGGCTGCCAAGGATGTGTGGGTTCTGCTGGACGACGCTGTTGTGCTGACCGCTCTGAGATGCCCTGCGGGAAACAACCAGCCAGTCACAATTGAGCACATTCAAACATCTACCGTAATGACATGGTATGCAGATACTGGCAAATTCCAAGCAGTCCAAGGACTCGTCATTTGTAGAGACGTTACAACGGAAACTCTTCACGAAGGGCCCTTTCAGAAATCCATTAGCGAAGGCAACACATGATGGTTTCTCTTAACAGAAGAGACATTTTAACATTACATAAGCAGCATAGGCTAGCTAAATATGGATTTATTTTAATGTAATACAAAATATTTTTGTCAGTGATAGAAATATGATTTAAGATGGTCAAGCAAGCTTAGTTTGAAGGTTTAATACTAAATTAGACAGTATTTGAATAACAATAATATTCATAAGAAGAATAAATATTTATTTGCAATAACTGATGGAAAGTTGGAAGGTGCAGGCAAGCGCAGCGTTGTCAAGGTAACATCTGCTCAGTCATTCCCTTCACCGAAGGGGCTCCAAACTTTTTCCTGATGTAAAAATGGATGCAGCCATGGATTTTTACAAAACACTTAATTTTGCTGCTTGATATTTGAATTGGTGTCATTTTAGTGTATCATCTTGATTATGAAATCTGGTCTGTAGTGTCGTTTTACCGTTTGCTGCAGGTCGTTATTTACCTATAGCGTCTAACGAACCAGAAGTGTCATCCATAGACTGACCAGGCTGAGGAAAAAGGTGGATAGGAGACAGTAATGCCCTGCACCCTTTAAAGCAGGGAATAGGGATGCTCACTTCTGTTTGGCATTCGCCCAATGAAAGCATATGATTCTTCCTAAACGTTTACCTCCAGCTTGATGTCGGCTTAGTGGAGCTCTCCAGCGGAGATTGGGTCACTACGGGCTGGTGGCTGGAATTGTGTATGGTCATACCCGGCACCTGCTGCCATGCAGAGGGTATGAGGATCTGCTGGGTCCCTGCTGGCCAGGCCTGCTGGAGGACAAAATATCTGCCTGAGTGGCACTGGAATCTCGATCAAATTTGTTTCACTGGCAAATCTATGGCCATTTAAATCTGAATTTAAATATTTGTGTCGTGCCAGAACGATGAGGACTAACATGCCAATGTGACATCAATGCACACAATTAAAGTGAACACCAAGGGAATGAAAAAAAACAACAACAACTGAATCATCAATGCACAATGCAACTCTCTCCCGGAGGTCAAGGCAGCTTTAGATGTAGCACAGCCATTTTGTATGATTTTAAAAGCAGAGACAAGCACAGCATGCATAAAAATCACACACGAGCCTTAAAAATTAAAGATGGGGGCCAGGAAAGAGCAGTCCAGGCAACCTGTTGGGAAGAATCATGGCTGTTAAATAGTCAGAAAACACGGGAGCATTTCCAGAGAGCAAAACTGGCCAAAAGATCTGTCATGCCAGGATGGGCAGCACCTGCGGACAGACATGGCTATGAGAGGGAGAGGAACATGGCTGCGAGTGTTTTTGAGCTGTAGACAAGGTCAGTCTCCTCCCCTGAGAGAAGCAGGAGGGCCAAACAGACGGTGGGGCTGGGAGGAGGAGGAGGAGGGGTGGGAGGTCAAAGGAGGGCTACATAAGAATAATATGTATTCACACAACAAGAAGCTGCAAGCAAAGCACAGAAGGGTCAGCACATGCCTCCCATGCCTGTAGCAGACCTGCACTGAGAAAGAACGATGACTGAGAGGGAAAAGAAGGGAAGAACGAGCAGAAAGATTGGAAATAAAGATGGAAAGGGACATGAGAAAAGGGACTGGCTGAAAGACAAAGAAACACGGGAGGAAGGGGAGGGCTGCACGGCTACTCTTTTTAGATCGGTGAGGGATCGTAAACAGAAGCAAGTGATAGTTGAATTAGAGGATAAGAAAGGGGAAAG
>JAUMHG010000051.1:3076707-3100689 GCA_032359395.1 Enteromius anoplus
CCCCCCCCCCCCCCCCCCCCCCCCCCCCCCCCCCCCCCCCCCCCCCCCCCCCCACTGGGTGACTGGAAAAAGGATCAGTTTCATTGAATGAAAAACTAACTAACCGACAAATATATGGGGAAAAGGATCTAAGAACCATTGAAAATAATAATAAAAAACAACAACAGATCAATGAGAATCCAGAATTATTTAAATCAGATCAGACAAAAAAAACCACTGGTGATTGGAAAAAAGATAAAAGTGTCACTGAATAAAACAAACAAACAAACAAACTACAAGAGATCAATTACAATACAGAGTTCTCAAAGAGATCAAAGTGCCTATGAAAAAACAACACAAAGATCAGTAAGAGAATCCAGAATGATCAAAGAGAAGTGGAAAAAAGATCAAACAGAGAGAGAGGGGGAAAATACTTTTAAAAAATATATAAAGAGATCAAAGAGAATATATAATTAAAAAAAAAAAGAGCACAAAAAACACAAGTAAATATAAAAGAGAGAGGGAAAAAGATCAAAAAGTGATCTGAAAGAAATAAGATATGATCAATAATATATATAGAGATCAGAATAAGAGTAGGATTAGAAAGAAAGATGCATTGAAGCAGGGTTTTGGAAAGAGGGAGGATGAGAAATGCTGATGTTAGTGGTAGAGCGCTGGGTGGGTCTCTCTTTACCAGCACTGTGGCCGTCTGCTCCAGCAGGGCAGGCCGTGCTGCCCCACAGCCCAGGGCCAGGGGCAGCGGGTACTGGGACGCTGTGTGGGGGTGCAGCGTGGCCACCATCAGAGGCTTGCAGGAGCCCTGCGGAGGAGGGGCACCGTGGAGGGAAAGGGGCAAAAAGCATGGAAAGATTAGACAAAAGGTCAGACTCAGGTCAGGGTTACAAGGCTGTGCCATTTACCGGCACTTGGCAGCAGCCCAACATCTGTCCATGCAGACTCCTCTCCAGCTCAACCCAATTCATTGTAAGTCCATCAGATTGCAGCGACAGAACGTCAGTGTTAGATATGATGCAAGCATTGCACCGCACGTCTTACCTGCGTCAGCATGCTGGGTTGAATCTGAAGAGGCTGCGTGGACTGGTTCTGCTGGACAACAGGAACACCGTTCTCCACCCGGACAGGATAGTTGGAGGTTTTATTAGAAGATGGAAGCCCTTCAAGGGAAGAAAAAAACGACAGATTTTTCGAAGGCATTTTCAAGGGTGGGGACGCATCAAATGAATAATCGTCAAACATCTTGCACTAATAACAAAAACATTCTGAATGACTGAAAAACTAATTCACGGTTATTTTCACCTTTCAGCTCTGCTGCCATTCCAGAGATCAACAGAAAGAAAGCAGGAAAATTAACTTCACAGATACTTAAATGGAGTAATTTGAGGAGATCTGTATGGTTAAGCAGCAAAACATTGTGAACATGCTTTATGTATTTAATAGTTAAATTCTTAAGTTACTGTATACACAAATGATTCATGCTGCAATCCTTCATAAAAGGTTTTGTTGTTAGATAACTTTAAGCTTTCAAGACTCTGTATGCATCCTGAAATGGAGTACCTTATAAGGTTAATTCACCCAAAAATGAAAATTAGCCGGTTTTTAAATTACATTAAAAGCATCCTAGGTGTATGTGACTTTCTTCTTCCAGACGAATCCAATCAGAGTTACATCACAGGGGTCATATGATGCGATTTAACTTTTCCTTTCTCTTTGAACTGTTACAAGCTGTGCATAGATAAGATCCCTGTGGTTACAAAGATTAAAGTTTCACAACCAAAGAGATATTCTTTATAAAAGTTATGACCATGCTAAAACATCTCGTTTAAACACGACACCACTTTTATACGTCACAGAGTGAGATTTTTTTTTTTTAACACCACCCAAATGTTTGGGCAAAGAAAGAAGGCGGAGCTATTCCTCTCTTTGCAGTGTTGCTGCGGGCGCCATGTTCTGGAGACACTGTGGGTAGTATGTCTGCTTTGTTTATGCTTCCAAAAGAGGACATAACTATAAATCATACATCTAACTAATGATGATCAGTAATTATGTCCCAACTGGATGCAACAAATACCTCGTTTGTAATGTGTTATTGTTATTTTGGTGTGATAGCACCGGGACGCAGCATCACGTAATGGTAAGGGGCGTAACATTTCCACCACACGCTTGCGATATTCGGCCAATCACAGTGCGCTGGATAGCTGGCCAATCAGAGCACACCTCACTTTTTTTTTTTATTTTTTAGAACAAAGAGCTTTCTACAAATCGACCTGTTTCAGGAGGCGGGGCTTAGAGGATATACAAAAATGTACAGTATGTGGACAATTAAAGCACAAAGACATTAAACTACACCAAAGACTAATTTTCTTTTTAGCAGCATCATATGACCCCTTTAAAACTGTCCTGGCACTTCAAAGCTCTATCACTGCAGTAGCCACCTTTACATTTTTGGTGAACTATCCCTTTAATACCTGGCACAAATTGCGCAAAATTAACTGCTTGCAAGCCATTTTAAATGACATTTCTGAGACAGGATTGAGGAAAAAAAATCATCCATAATGCACCCTGCTCAGGGCTCACCTTGGATAGTGGTGGGGGGGCAGACGATGAGGGTTTGCTGGAAAGGCTCAGTCTGAGCACACAGCTGGGTGGGACGGGTCTGCAGGGGGATGCTGGGCTGGGCCAGGCCTGGGATGTTTATGGTGGCCTGCTGGTAAAGTGCCGGTTGGTAGTTGAGGAGAGGAACAGCTCCACCAGCAGACGCCACCTGAGAACATGACCAAAACTCATAAGATTGAAGAAAACTCCTATGAAAGCACTGTGTGTGTGTGTTTAATCAGGCACTTCTGTCCTCACCTGGCTGTGCTGGTTCAGCTGGCTGCTGAAGGTCACAGTCAGGTTTCCTGCAGCTCCAGGAACAGCGTTAGCAGCAAACAGGGCTTTCCCACTGTCAAAGCTACTGTTCCTTCTCTTGCAGAAGTCCATATTCTGGAAGCACGACTTCACACTACGACAATGATACAAGCATTAAATGTATAAACACATTTCTTCTCATTCACCAGTCTAGGCTAAACTTGTTTTAGGAAACTTTTGAAACCGCTCTAGAGACCAGGCTTGTGTTTTCTTTCCATACAAAAAGCATTTTCAACGCTTAATGACGTACTGTGAGCTGTGTGGGAAGTTCAGCAGGTGGCTCATGGTCACAAATGGATGTGCTAGGGTCTTTGTGGGCGTAATTCTTTTATCAGCATCCAGCCTCAACATCCTCTTCAGCAGGTCAATCAACTCTCGACGGTCCGCCTTCTCCGCCAACATGTCAGTTCCTTCTAAATGAGTAGGCAGATTGACCTGGAAACCAAATCGATGCAGTCAGAAAAGGCCAGACTGACGTGTTAAACTCATGACATGTTCTATATATCTCTTGTCAATTCTATCTACGCATGTCCTAAATACCTGCATCATGTCATCCAAACAGTTGAAGATGTATTTTCTCGCTTCTTTAGACTTGACGCCCATTTCTGCCTCATGCTCCGACGGGGTCTAGAAAAAGACAGAAGTGTCAGTCTGGTACATAACTACCATTATTTAAATAAACTATTCCGTCGCTCTGCATGTTTTTTTTGTGTTTTTGACCCCAAAGAGCATGAAAGCATGGGTACTGACTTTTAACCTCCACAGTGGATAGCTGGAGTCTGGGCCTCTGTTGAAGAAGCGGCTTGTCTTCGTGCCAGCACTCAAGAGGTACTCAGGAGGCAATCCCTGCGTCTGAGAAATGTATCGAATCTGAAGGGGGAGAAAATAAGAAACTTAGTATAAAGAGTTTGTATAAATGTCTTTTTTTGATCATTAAGTATTTCTGGTAGAACCATTTAGTCTTGCCTAATGCACTCTGTTCACAGATGGCCAATTAATGGTCTTGGTGATGATTAGTCTAATCTAAATAGGTTTGGGCTGCTGCCCTAAACCTGAGAATGACGTGTGAGCGGCTGTCAATGATGTATCATGGCTAGATGTCTTGGCTACAATTTATCATACAGTCTGGCTTGAAATCATGACAGCACATGTTGCACAATCTGCCTGGACTAGCTCCTTAAGGTCCCGTTGTACAATCTGTCAAGGTGTTATTTGATCCCTCATGCTGTGTTTTCCAGTCATTCTGACCTGAGGGTTTTCTAGCTCATGATATCAAACTGAACTTTGGATAAAACAACTGCTTTAAAATATTGTACTTTTTGGGGATTTCTGTCCCCGCCTCATTACACCAATGGTGTTCTTAGTCAAATATGGCTCACCTACAAAATAGCTTACAAATAGCTTTTTATACTATATTATCAAATATATTTTTCTTTTTTTTGGAAATTAGCCTACTGATTTCAGGCCTTACTGATGCTTATGCACCCCCCCCCAATACAACCAATCAAATTGAAAGAAAACGAGTCGTCAAAAACATTGCTTGTAAATCTCAAATCTTGCATTCAGGGTTTAAAACACGCATCATTTTGGATTGGCGGCCCCGACTTTAAGGATTTTCAGTTCAGTTAGTGCACAAGGGTTAAACAAATGTTCAGTACATAGTAGAATAACATGTGACCTGGTCATATTCTGAAGCTCCTGGATATAACGGCCAGCCCAGAAAGAGCTCTGCGATCACACAACCCAGTGACCACATGTCAATGGCTTCACAGAAAGGCAGACCCAAGATGATCTCAGGGGCTCTGAGGACAGAAAGACTTCCGTGAACCACTTGAACAACACAATCGATGCATTTAGGTTGATCAGGATTCGATCGGGTGGTTACAACAACATAATCTCATCACTGCGGGATGCAATCTCCACTGAAGGGACAAGTGTTCATTAAACATGTCCAGATTACAGATAGCCGCTCACCTGTAGTAGCGAGACTGGAGGTAAGTGGAGCAGACGGCTTTGGAGACGTGACTGGCTGACCCGAAGTCGATGACCTTCACCTTGTAAGGCTGTCGGATGGGGTCCACCAGCATGATGTTCTCAGGCTTCAGATCAGCGTGGATGAGACCCAAGCTCTTTAGCTTCATCAGGGCCGTGGCCACCTGCTGCAGGATGGGCCGGATGTGCTTCAGGGGCAGGGGGCTGAACTTACTGTGCTTCAGGAAATCATAGAGGTTCTGCTCGAGCATTTCAAACACCAAACACGTGTGGCCCTTGTGCTGGAAACACTCGTAGGAGCGGACAAAGTTGAACTCGTCTGCGTTCTCCGCACTCAGTCGGTTTAAAATGCTCACCTACAAGAGATATTAGCAGTCAGTGACAAAGTAAACAGTGGTTATACTGCTTAAACTTATACTGTTTATACTTAAACAACTAATAACGTGGTTATTTTTGTACGAGTTTCCTTCTCAGACCCCAAAAGAATGAATTAAGAAATTAAAGTGAATTGTGCAACATGATTTACTAACGTTTACAAATGACCGCTATTATTTAACACTCCAAAGAGCATGTCTTAAAAGGGTTAGTTCACCTCAAAATGAAAATTCAGTCAATTATTCACCCCCATGCCGTTCAAACCCATAAGACATCGGTAAAACAGTCCATGTAGTTTTCAGTTTTGTGACACTATGAGAATCATTTTTTTTGCTCAAAGAAAACTCTCTTAATGTGTGTTCCAAAGACGAACGAAGGTCTTGCGCAGGAGTAATTAATGGCAGAATTTTCATTCGGGGTCACCTAAACCTTTTACACCGGCGGTAACTTGCGCTGGTCATTAGGAAAATGATCTGGCTGCGTCTGTTCTTTAATGTGTGAAGCATTAATAAATCGCATGCCGAATTTTTCTATTATGAAATTGCGCACTAATGCTCATTTGATAACCCAAGATTGGAAAACGATAAACCAAAAACATACTGTAGATGCCATCTTGACATACCTCAATCTGTCCCTGACGCGCATACGACGGGTGGTTCTTCAGGATCTTGATGGCCACGATCTCATTGGTTCCTCTTTTCCAGCACTTGGCCACCTGCCCAAACGTGCCCCGGCCCAGAAACTCAAGAACTTCGTAGCTGTTGGAGACGGAGCAGAGGATCTCATGCTGGACCAGCTGGTAGTCCCCTTCCCCGTTGGAGCTGCTGCTTTTGGTGGTAGGGGCCGAGTGGGGGATGGACTGGGCTGTGGTCCCCGTTCCTCCCGTCCGAGCAGAGAAAGCAGGAGCCGAGAGCTCCTCCAGGATCTGAACGCTGCCGCTGCCGCTCCCTCCTCCTCCGGAGCTCTCCACCTCCTCGTTCTTCCTCTTCACACCGTACCTGTGCCCGCGGGAGGAGAGCGCCTCCGAGTGGTGGGTGTTGTGGGAGGTTCTTCGACTGGACCCTCGCGGGAGGCTCCCGGTGCTGTCTGCTGCTCGGACCACCACCTGGCCCCGGGACGCTGGAGGGAAGACCAGGCCCGAGGAGCCGAAAGGGAGGCCTGCCGCGGGGTTGAAGCTGTACTGGCCCACAGAACTGTACGCTTCATTGGAAGCATCCCAAGCACAGCTCTCCACTTTCATTTTTTTCACCCTGCAGAAGGCACTGGAAGACACAGATGGAGGGGAGAAAACCTGCAGCTGTGAAGCCATGCCTGCAGATGTTGGATAAATAAATTTGCCATTGTTGATTACAGAAAAACAAAACAAAAGCACTTTTAAAAAAATGACGTGCCCGGCAAAACAATTTGTTGTGATAAAAAGAGGCTAAATAATGTTCAGCCCACATATGGTGTGTGTGCCATGTATATTTATTATGCATATATAAATACACACACATGCATGTAGATATTTAGTAAAAATATATTATGTTTAGGTATTAAAAGTTTTTTTATATTTGATAAAATATAATATAAATACATAAATGTGTATTCATGTAAATATTTTCTAAATATCCTGTATGTTTATGCATTTATATTTACATAAATTAACAAATTACACTTATATACATGAATAAAAGTAAATATTTTCAAAATATGCGGTATATGCGAGTGCATTTATACATAAATATACACAAAACGTATTTTGGATGTGATTAATCGTTTGACAGCACTACAGTTAACATACAAATGTATACAATTCTTAAAAATATATACATGTGTGCGTTTACATATACATAATAAGAATAGACAGTACACACATATTACGCAAAAAAACATATTTAGAATCTATTAATTGCAATTGATCATTTTGCAGCCCTAAAAATGACTACACTGATATATCGATTGAACACAGACGGATAATAAGTTATTAACTATATATATAGACAAATCTAGCATTCACGGAAACATATTGAGATCTGAGAATGACATTGAAATGTACGGTGGCCCGGTAGTGCACAACACAATGCAATTAAAAAAGCGAACATAAGCTCACAACGCAAACGGAAACGCTCCAGACCACTAGGTGTCAGTGCGTCTGCAGAAACAGCTATTTTGGGAGGTACTCACGGGCACTGTGGGCTGAGCCGGAAGCAAAACTTTGTTGGTAGGACCCACAAAATGGACAATACATTGCGAACTGAAATAACGTCATTCGAATATTCAGTCTGTGATTATTATTCGAACAATTAAAAACTCTTTGAATTTTACTATGTGTTGATTTGCTGGCCGTAAAAGCAGTTATGACTAAATGCACAGGGTGGCGCTGTGGAGCGTGTTAAACTGGCACATTCTGATCACAGAAATCCATATTTTTGAATTACTTATGATCTCACTAAATAATCTGACAAAACGTCAATACTTCCGATCAAATGCTGTAGTATCATAAAATGAAAAATTCACGTGAAATCCAAACCCAGTCGACTGAGGATTGTCTATCATTAGATTCACGACTGTAGGTAAGCATAGCTGCACTCAGATTGAGCCCAGAAGAGTTTATCTGATAGCAAAACGAATCTGAGGCATATATACAGTTTCCTCGAGGGAGAGTGGTTAAGCACAAAGTCCTGCGAAACTGTTGACACACGTTATCTTTGTAAGAGAAACAAACTTTCATCAGAGCATGTGGACATTATGGTTTCTTTCAGAATTAACGCCCCAAAACAATGTCAACACAATAAATGTAGTATACGGGAATTGGAAACTAATTGATTGCTCAGTAATCATCCTGGGCTTCAGCAAGGTATCTCTGGTTAAAACTAATGTTAATGTTAGTGGCTAATGTGCAAAACTTAAGAGCGAACTGTTGTCACGTCATGAACACAAACAAAGGTTTGCATTATGATCTGTATTTTTAATTTGAATTATGTTGTATATCCCTCGCTGTTTGTACGAGCTAGCAACAGTAACTAAAGGGGGCGGGGCTTACTGATGTGTAGTATATACTTAACATAAGGAAAAATGTCCTTCATCGTAATACTAGCAAACCATATCTTTAGACTTGTCACAAATTACTAATTCATTAAACAGAGCCTGTGATGATAGCCATTTGCGTACACCCATAACAGAAACAGTAGGAACACAGAACTTTATTTATGTGTCAGGTTTCCAGATATAGTACTAATGTCTCTCTGTATATAATATAAACGCTATTATAGTGGAAAATATAATTAGATGCATTCATTTCTCAACTAAAAATGGTCAATAACTACTCTCTGTATAATATGAATAATTTGAACAGAGGAACTTTTGCTAGCTAGCTAACTAATTTCTGCATTTAAAAACTCATACTATAATATGAATATTTTATAGCAAAAATATTGCTACATGAAAATCTAATCTAAAATGATCAAATCAATTTTATAAAGGAAATGTTGCTAGTTGAACAACTCAAATATTTTAATTATTTATAATCTCTACTGGAAATATTTCAAGCTGTAAAAGCATTTAAAACTTTTCTTAAATATAATTATATATCATGCACCCAGGGATTCAGCGACAGATAAAATTATTAAATTAGAAATGATTACTATTATTTTTGAAAAATCCAAAACTGGTTTCTTAGGCCAAGGATCTGAATGAGGGTCTCTCTCTCTCTCTCTCTCTGAAATGGCTGAAGCCCCTGAGTTTCATAAGAACATTCCTAATGAAAGCAGAACATCGTGTCTAAAACATTTTAACCCCATAATAAACACAAAATCACCAGCACAGCCTAAATATCAAACATTACCCACGAGCTACTCAGTCGCTGACAGTAAATAGTCTAAATAATCTTATTGTACAGCCATCCCAGCCCGCTGAATGTTTACAACACCACACGACTCCACCCTTTTCGAGAAAACTGCGCTAATGTCACCGAGCAAAAAAAGGAAAAACCCGACATGAACGGGAAATACACTGCGTTTGTTCCCTTAAACGTCAGCTTTAAATATCGCAATCATTAAGCGGAGTGACATTGTTGCCGATGTCCTCGAATCTGCAGACGTCATAAGTTTGCTACTTTGTTTCATCTGTCCGCGACTATGTAACGAGTCGGAATCGATAGCGATAGCGTTACAATACAACATATTAAACGCAACATTCGAAATATAAAGGTGTTCCAATTCGAAATGAATGGAGAAATCCTTGGAAAAATGACCAGAGCTTAACAACTTCAACCCTTCTTTTACAAAAACCCCTTCAAACGCAGTTTATTCTACATTATTTTAATTAAAGACACTTTTGCGGGTGTATATATCACGGATGCGTATTTCTATTTTAATACCTGAGCGTGTTGTGGACCCTTCTCTGGGGCAGAGGAGAGCTTTAAATCCCTCGGATCTGGATTCTAGGCCTTCATTGTTAGTGAGCAGCTCCGGCCCTACAGTTAAATCGAAAATAAACAGCGATCGGTATAAAAATACAGCCCCATCAGTCACCGCGAGCGGCGAGCGGGCAGGCTGCTCATAAAATCGTCGATTTCTGTCCTTGTACTAAAAAGCCCCGTTTAAAATCCAAGCAGAAAGGGGCTGCTCTGCTCCTCGGAGCATCCAAAGCCTGATTATCAGCTGCTTCAGTCAGGCTTCCTGTCCAAAGACTCGGGACTGCGCATGCGCTCGGCTCTACACGTTTTGTAACACGCACTGAGCTTAGCAACCGAGCTACTGTTGATGATGGGAAATACCTGATCAACACGTTTCTCGTTACTATTGGAAACACATCACTGACGCACGCGGCTTTACGTCAAGCTCACTTAAATGGCAGAAAGTAGACAAACATTTTTATAAGGTATCGTTAACACATGTAATAGCAATAGTGCAAACATTTTCATTCAACTACTAATACTAATACTAATATAACACGGAAATACAAACATAACAATAGCTTACACAAAAGACAAACAAACAAATAAAAAACCCACCTTGGCTTATACAAAAACATTAAAAACCTCTCTCATTACTAACACGAAGCATTTAAAGCGTATGTGACAAATTGCCCCAGGCTGACTTGAGAAACACCCCTATTCATGCATTCATTTCATTCATATTCATGCTATTAAAGTTGCTTATGATTAACATATCGGCTGATAAAATAAAGTGTAACTGAAAGAGTTTGGAGGATGTAATTTACAAAAGTATAAACTATGTTTTTGAACACATAACCAGTGCTAAAGTCTTTCTTAGAGAAAAACAAACAAACTTTTATTTTACTATTTCAGGGTTTTTGGGCGGGACTGCTAACATTCCAGTGTTGTAAATGTAAAGATTTGTAGTCTTTAGACATTAACTTCAAAATAAAGTTGAAAAAAAAAAAAAACACATTTATTTGCTTTTGTCAGATGTGCTAGTAATTTACAACCTGCTGAATCAGAAATATCAAATATTAAATGTTTTTTTTTTTAAAGGCAAAAACGGTAATCCTGCAAGAAAGAAAAGAAAACAGATAGCACATTCTTGTTACACAAAATATAAGGACAGATGTGAGTGTAGTTATACACTTTTCCAGCAGTTACATGCTAAATAACTAAAGTAATTTACTTTACAAAAAAAATATTATTCAACTATAGTAAGTCCTCAACCAAACTATAAGTGTTGGGTAATGGCTTTGAAAGGAAAGATTGTCATTACTGTTATGAAAGTGCAAGGACCTGAAAGACAAGTAAACGGGATGAGAACAAACAGGTAATGAGGGGCTCAACAGAAACTGCTTCTGGTCTGTTGTGAGCAGTTCAATCAGGAACATTACAAAAGCTGTGTCACGGTAGAGAAGACACTGCCGCATTCATTTCAATGAACTTCTGAAAACCATCCTGTATCATCGCATTACCACAAGTGTTCTGAACAGAAGTTCACTTCGGTTGAAAGAATGAAAGAGCTTTCAGGGCACTCAGTAGTGTGTTTTCAGTCCTGGCCTACATGACGCAGCACAAACTTGACTGTGTAGACACAAACAACCAAACCAGCTACAATACACAGGTTTACAAGCGCTCCTCTGAAGCTTGGCTTTGGCTGAGCACTATGAGCGGGAACACTGAAGTCTTTCCGAGTCCTCTGCATCACCTTGATCTCCTGTAAAGCAGAAAAACGTCAGTATGCAACTAAATGAAGACACTTTTTGTTTAAACCTTATTTCAGATTTACCTCCACAACCTCAGGAAACAGCTCACAGAAAACTCTGTCGTTCAGGTTGTAGGCCAAGCTCTGTGCAGACAGCTGTCTTTTCTGAGAGACAAATAAAGAAATGCATGAAAAATAATAACTAATGAATGTGTGTAATATTATGGAAAAACACGATGATGTTGATGATGGTGGTGTGTTGGCGTCCCACTGAGAAACATTTTTGTCCGCTAAACTTTTTGCCATGGAAACAAATGCCAAGTTTCTCTGTTTTTAACGAAATAGTGTTGCGAGAGAATGCAAAGCTTCTCATTTGCACATCTTAAAAGAAAAATTCATGAGGAAATGCAACTTTTTTTACAAAGAAACTGAATAGATTTGCGAGAGAACACGGAAGCTTCTCAGTTTGAACCCACTGATCCACTAAGACCTCGATTAGCTCTGCAGGACAGTGGCCCTCCAGCAACAGGTCTGGACACATCCAGCAGAAAGCGTTCGGTGAACGTACGGTGAAGTCAGACGTCTCTATGCTTCCCAGAGTGGGAATGTTTTCCACCATGAAGCTCAGCAGTGCAGTGAGGATGGTAGAGACGGACCAGGCCGGATTCCACGTGTCCGGATGGAAGTCACTAATGGACAGACACAGCCTGCAGGGGCAATCAAGAGCACGCACTTAAATAGAGTTACAGTGAGCCGCAGTGAATGCTACTGACCTCACCGTGTGTTGCACATGAATCTCCCATTAGGGGTTATCATATAAATACTGGGTGGCTTGAAAGGAAATTCTTGAGGAAATATCAGCTTGCCGTGATAGTAGCCACCTTAGATTACAGTACATAATTAACAAAAGAAGAAGAAATGAGTGTAAGTAATAGGCCTGTAATACAGAAACACAAGTGAAACTCCGGTTGAAGTACTCACACCTACCCTCATAAGGAGTTTTATCAGGTCCACAAACAACAAAATGCCTGGGGAAGATTTCATCAACAAACATTTCAAGATGAATGCATGTTTTGCTCTAATGGTTTCTAAATGTTATTATATCCAATGGTTGGAATTCATCTATCAGTGACGCTATTCTTTTCTAGTGTGATTGTACCATTCCAGTATATCAGATGGCAGAGGCTCAGCACAGATGTACGGCACGGGCTCTTTCCTTATCCTGAGGTAATCCTGTTTCAGACGCTGTGTCGCTGTCGAAATCATCTTCCTCATCTGAAATCAAGCTTTGTTTAATATTAAAATCATCATGCGAGAGAAACAGCTGTGTGATAAACCTCACCTCTTGAGTGGATTGAGAACAGATGAAGGTGAAGACTGTGTGTCCAGTTTTAGACGAGTGACTTTCAGTAAATGCTGGACACAGCTCGAGCCTGTCAGTGTTAATGCAGTGATTTATGAGAAAGGGAAAATGAAGGTAACATCATTTCTGTCTGCTTTCACTTTTGATTTAATCATTTAAGGAGCGGTATAGGCAATCAATTTTCTTCTTATCAGAGAAAATGCCATGTTTAAACATCTTAAATATGCACACATTTACATAGTAAAATGACGATTTAGATTTTTTGTTTCTAAAAACAAATATTAAAATATAAAATGGCATGAATAGACACTTTAAAAAGACAAAAAGAGTGCGATTTATTTTTTTTTAATCCCCAATCAATGTTTAGGTTTCAGGATTTTATTTTTTGTTTACGTCAAACTTTGTTTAATCCTGATTCTCAATTATGTTATACAATAAATCACAAAATTATTACATATAGTTTTGTTTTAATGTAATCTGTTAAAAAAATGACTTGTACATGTACTTTCTGGACAAAAGTTTAGGGACACCTACTTCTTTAGAAGAGAAAAAGGCACTGTGGCAACAAAGATGCAAACATAATTCATGCGTTTACTAATTGTGTATTTCCATCTCTGTTGCAACATTTTCGGAAGTGTCTAAAATGACTGTACCCATAAGTACAACTCAGTGGTGTTGGGTAATGAGTTTTTGGCTCAGGGTCTGCATTTAAAGTCACACCACAGGTGTCCAGCTGTTTGCTCTCTGCAGACCGGTCAGGTTCTTCCACCCTGACTGAATCAACCTTTCCCTTTAAACATTGTTTTATACACAGACGGGTCCTGTTCAAATTGTTACTATACAATTAGAAGCCCACAATCCAATAGAATATCATTATATAATATAGTGTATGTATACACTTCTTTTTTATTGTTATTATTATTCACACAGTTCAAATTCACAGATAATACCAAGATTTCTGAATAAATCTCTTTAATGGCGGGAGGCAAATTCTGTAAACTAAATACGAGCTGCTTAACTCTGCTCGGATCACATAAGGCATGTCATCTTTTAAAAACACCATACAGTAAAAGAACTGTAAAAGCTTAAAATCCCATCCGGAGCTCGAGGAGAGGAGCAAATCTATAAACACATCAAACTATCATGTTAAAACTCATCCCTATCCCAAAGCTCATCTTTAAATATCGTCCTATATTATTATTATTAAAGAGGTGTAGAATCTTCATCACAGTCCTTCCATCCTGTCTCTGAAGGCGTCTGGTTGACGGGGACAGCTGGTTAGTGTTTCGGAGGCGAATAAAGCCATGTGCGGAAACTTCCGAAAGATGACAGCGCACGAGGTGATGCCTGCAAAACCACACACGTTAGCAGACTTCAAGCACTGGATGGAGAATAACAAGAGTTATTCAAAGACACCAGTCGAGTCCCTGCTCTGGAACAGCGGGATGTCATTTATTATTATTGTATTGATAGAATATAATGTAAGATATCCCAGAATACTGCAAAACGTCCCCATTACAAAATAAATGAATAAAAATCATTAACTGGGCATGAGTTGTAGAGAGTTTGGAAATGAATCTAAAATTGTTTTGAAATATTTGTCTTTTTAAAAAAAATATAGATTAAATATTTATATTTTATGTAAACATGATCACACGAAACACATTGAGAAAAAATACATACATATGGTGAAAATGTGAAAAGATACAGTGACCAGTAACAGAATAAGAAAAATCAAACTTAACTTACACAATAACAACAGCAGCAATTATTGTGCAATATGCGTAACTTATAATGCTCATACACAGCCATTCAAAAGTTTGGGGTCAGTGTTTTTTTAAAAAGAAATTATTGTAATAACGCAATAAAATTATGATTAATCATAATGCGTTTCATATATATTTAAATACACAGGCATATATTTTAAAAATGTCTATGTCTAAATTTATATAATTTTTTATTTATATTCTAAATACATATATTTAATATATAAATGCAACATATCTTTATATACAAATGTAACTAACATTTTGGTGCAATTAATCGTTGTTTTACTTGAGCATATTTTCTAATTTGATCAGATAATGTGACGCTGAAGATTTGAGTAATGATTATCAAAATTCAGCTTTGATCACAGAAATAAATTATATTTTAAAATATCTTCAGAAGGAAAATATATTTTTTTAAACTGTAATAATTTAAAGTATTTTTGATGGATTCAAAATGTTTTAAAAATTCTAACTGACCCCAAACGTTTGATAGACCAGGTCTAAACATACTTAAAATGTAATTTGAAACCAAAAGTGTTGGAAAAAATACAACAAAACCAAAAATATGAAATCTTTCAACCACCCGATGTGATTTTGTGAAAAGAAAAAGAACGTTTGCTCTCACACCTTATTGAAAAGCTGTATTTATGACTTGAGTCTTGAGTCAACCACACAAGTATAAGCACAGAAGCCTTTTAAATGAGACAAGAGACCCGTAAAGTGACCCCCACTGCCAAGTGAAAGACCCAAACCCAGCAGAGAACAGTCTGTAACGTCACTCACTCTGGAACTCTTGCGCTTTACCCTCGATGGACTCGCAGGTGTACTGGGTTCTAAAAGAGGAATGATACCTATGAGACGATATTAGCATCACGCAATAAATGAGCATAAAAACACAGAAATCAGCAGCATCACGGGTGAAAAAAACCGCACCCCCACACTTCACAGTCTGCAAAAGCCTTGGTTATTCCTTAAACAAACACAGCTGTCGGTAAGGAATTGCAGAGAGCGTGTCGTAAGAGAGAAAGAGCAGAGCAGAAAAACCAGCTCGAGACTTTGTCTGTTTTATTGTTTGTCAGTGTTTCAAAGGACAAGCTTCTTTTTTTAGATTTCTGTCGTACAAACAATACAAGAATGTCTCCAAACACAGAATGTCATCTAACAGTGTGAAAACAGATTGTACCGAATGTTGCAAGAGAAAAACGAGTTAAAGGTCCGAACGCAAGAAGCACAGCGAGAGAGCAAGCAGTCGAGAAGAGTTCAAAGGTCAAAGCATATTCACAGCACAGTAGTTAAGAAGCAGTTTTCAGACACAACGACTGGTCCCTTGATGGCAAGTATCTATTCTACACAAAAAAAAAAACTACATTTCAGTTCACCGAATGTTTCTGTAAACCAACTGGAAATGCACAATTACATTTTCTGATCTCCAAGCGCAGTTTTATTGAGGTGAACGTTTATTCTACCTGTGTAAAGGGGATTTTCAGTATTTCAGTACTTTTCTGTCAGCTTAAGGAACCATTTGTAGATTATCTGAACAGGGTTGCCAGGTTTTCTCAGCAAAACTACTCAGCTACTCAAAGCTAGCCCAATCGGGATTCACGGTTAAAATTGTGTTTTTTGACAGGGTTCCCCTAGTAAAAGTTGCTTTCCAGGGGCTGAATATTATGTTATTGACATCGCTTCAACCCGCGGACATGAAAAACATGGGGGCGGGTCTATTTGTTTGTTGACCAACTGCCGACTGGGAGAGTGTTTGGTTTGAATGTACATATATATATTTTTTTTACTTGCAAAATTCACCCACAAATGCCAGTGTCACATAGAATCCTATCCCCCTTACTCCAGTTATTCCTTTTACTACTGGAGCTAATAAAATGTCATATTAATTCCCTTTCTCTGTTTTCTGTCAGCCTCTAGTTAGCAAGCTAACAGCTTAGCCTACTAGCTTAGCATACACGTGCTAACTGCTGAAGAAAAGTGCTGTGTCTGAATCTGCTGTATCTGCTTCACGTTAAAAAAGTATGAATGTGTGTAGTATGAACGAAATTTGGACGTACAATATCCTCTCCTATGGCCTCATGGGATAGTAAAGTATGCGCCCTTCAGAATCTCACTGTTACTAGTACGTCACGTTTTAGAAATACTATAAATCTGTACATACTACTTAGCTCACATACTGTTTTTTTGCCTACTATAGTAAGTATGGATGTAGGCATGCATATACATTTTTTTCAGGGATTAAGAAAGGGAGACAGGATTCTGAAGGCTTACTCTTCGAACCGGGATCATCTGAGCCAAACGTGGGCAAAAAAAATTGACAGCACGGAGCTTCTGCGGTCATGCATTTTTACATGATGGAATCAGGTGGCTAAAAGAAGGAAGCATGCTTGCTAAAGCAGACGGACGCTTTGCTTTGGTGTGCGAGCAAGTAAACGCATGCAAATGCTGACTGCTTCCGCAGACAGACTGCTCTAGACAAGCATTTCTCATTTAAAAAAAGAAATCACATGACGGTCAATTGGGAGCTTGGCAATACAAGTACAAATATATAAAACAGACGGTTGCTATAAGTTCTATAAATAATTTTGAATAGCTGACATCTCTTTAAAACATTAAAGGGGTCAAAACACCCGTTTTTGTTAGCATATGAGGGGAGTCCGATGTGTTTTTGAAATGTAAAAGACAAAAAAGTCTAGTTAGCTAAACATAAAGGCCTTGTTTTTCTTTACTAAACGAGAAAATGTACATGGATACAGATTTCCGTATTCCAGTTACCATTGCACTAATCCTCAGGACGGAACATAAATAAAAGCACAATAAACAACATTTACATGAGGCAAAATAACACATAACAAGAAAAGAACTCGTAAAAAAAAAATTAAATACTGTCGGTAGGAAAAGTGCACATAATGACTTGATAAACACTCGGAAATGCTGTTTTGAATTGCTAATCAATTCAAATTCCTTAAAACAAATTACATTAGGCCATTAATTCATTGCATTTAACATCACATTTGAGTGACGCACAATTCAAAACAGCGGCGTTCTAGCCGTAAATAGCCATTCCGTTTCAATATTTTGTGTTAACCACATACATACATACGAACACAATGTGTAAACTAATCGGTCAGGTGGGGAGGAGCTTGAAGATAGCACGCGATCCTTGCTAAAGCTATTCCTGTTAAGGGAACTACTTATTAGGTAGTTCTCCTCACAGTCTGTCAGCGCTCAACAGCGCCGCCTAGCATTCGTCAATGTTGAGGCAGATAAACTCCTGAATACACTTTCTATACTGCTGCTCTGTGGGACTGCAGCTGGGGTATTGACCTGGCTGTCCAAAGGGCCCGTCTGCTTCTCGCATCTCCTCGTTCATCCGGGCTAACCGCAATCTGATCAAGAGAGAGAGCAAGAACATTGGTTTTCCTGTGCAATGGGAGAATCCACAAAGTAGAAGTCGATGCAGAAGTCATTGACTCACAATGTGACGATGTCTGCGTTGGCTGCCTGAACAGCGATACTGAGAGGGTCTTGCCCATCCTCGTCGACCTCCACCTGAGAGGCTCCTCGCTTCAGGAACAAACACACCTGTCTGTGAACACACGAGTAGAGTACACAAAGGGTTAATTGATTATTATTAGGTTATTCTGAGGTAGGTTGGCGTATTACTACGGTTTGGAAAAATTTGCCACACGGACAATGCAGATTGTTAGTCATTTCTTACCCTGTGTGACCCAGACACGTGGCGTGGTGCAGAGGCGCCCGTCCTCGTATGTCCCTCTGATTGACATCTGCTCCATTCTGCAGCAGGAACTCACAGGCTATCAGAGAGCCCTATGAGAGATAGAAAGATAGCAAACATTAGTAAAATAAACACCGTTAATTGACCCTATTAGCTGCACGTGAAGTATACACTGTGAAAAAGTATACACAAAGATTATAAAACAATAGTTAGATAGTATTCGGTAGTTCCGGTCCTTGATTCTGATTGGTTGAGCCGCATTCAAAGCGGTTATAAATTAAGCTACAAACATACACCTCTTTGTTTCAGTGTCTGTGTGTCGCTCGGCAACCACTTTGTTGCAACCACAATCGTTTCTGAGAAATATGGAATATATAGAATCTTTGTATATGGAATAACTGTATTATAAAAACAATAACCTCGTAAAGTCGTGGGTTCATGTGAATTTATAACAGCTAAGGGGGTTTTAGGCATAGACGCCCCATTGGACTGCTCCAAGAACTTTGGCCGGTCCGCCATCTTGGAATGATCCACTTGACGTCTATGGATTCAATGTCCCTTAACTGTTAACCAGAGCTTGGGGCTAATTGCTTAGGCGTATGTCTTGAAAGAATATATATATTTAGTTTTTCAAAATTTTTGAGAAATGGCTTCAAATGGCGCTTTTCCACTGCGTGGTACGACTCGGTTCGGCTCAGTTTGCGTTTCCATGGAGTTTATTACCACTTAAGGAGTGGGCGGGATTATTCATGTGTCGTTATAGTTGCGCCGCCTCTACTGCCGTGACATCATCGTAAACGCGCCACAAACAAACACACAACAATGGAGTATTTTTCATTCCGCGTCGCCCCATCAAGCTCTCGCTGGATCCGCTCCTCGGCTATCAACAAGAGGAACGTCTGTACTTCCTCAATAGACCACCAAACAGACATTTTTGGTTGATACTAAAAGGTGCGTTTCCGATCCTTCGCTGGCTGCGCTGATTTAAATCTAGCGGGTCTATTGTGTCTCGTCACGTTTTGATAACGGTATGGCTCGCTTGGAACCACGGCTGAGGTGGTACTAAAAAAGGACCAGATATCAAGTACTGTTACCAGTGGAAAACCCCCCAAAAATTAGCTGTACTGAACCGAACCGTACCGTACTATGCAGTGGAAAAGCGCCAAAAGTAAACCCTACGGTAGTCTCACCCCTGCGACAGCTTGTATTAATGGACTCTTGCTTTGGTCCTCCTCACTGACAGAGTTAACATCTGCACCGTGTGCGAGCGCCTCTGCCATGACCGCTAGGTTCCTGATCCGTGAAGCCTTATGAAGCAGCGCATTGGGGTCAAGCTCCCGGCCGTCCTCTGGATCTGATGCTTCCTGCTCAATATCCACCTCCCCACTGGACTCATCCGAGTCCTCACACTCTGCAATAAAACAAAGACATGGGAGATGTTGAAGGGGATAAACACACCAGAGACATATAGCAAAGTAGGACGTCTTCTCACCTTCCTCAGTGACGCTGTCCACCACCGAGCCGAAAACGAGTATGTCCGTGCTGCCGTCAGTACTGCCGCCAAGCCCACTATCACTGCTGAGACCTGCGGGGCCAATGGGTGCCAAGCGAGGGGACACGTTACTCACACCATGACCTTCTCATTCATTCAGTGCTTGACTCCTCTCACTCAATACATTTGACAATGTGTCTGCAACAGGCATATGTGCAGACCCATGTTCCTTTAACCACTCTCAAAATTAGGGCTGCCCCTAATGGCTCACTAACCGTTAGATGACCAGAAGACAATAAAAATAAATAAATAAAAAATCTGCATTGGCGAATACACACAGATTATTAATCGGGCTGGACATTCAAACGCTTGCCTATCATTGACCTCGAATATGGCTTATCATCTAAAAGATGTTAGCAGTATCAGCAATTTTACATGACTGCTCAATCTGGTGTTAATCTAGAAAAACGTGCGCTGTTTCATGTCTGTGTGGAGTGTGAACAGCTGAACAGTAGTGCTACAGACAGAATCACTACCTCTTCAAATACTCCCTCATTTTAGGCCATACAGATTAGATTAATACATATTTCAAATCTATAAAGGCTCTATGTTTATTTGTGCGCTCTCACAATAACAACAAAACATTGTGCTTTTGTAAAATAATGAAGGCTACAGGATGCCCTTTCTGCCGTCTTGGTTTTTGTGCACTTGAGAGATTACTTGAATTGATAACAATTATCAATGAATTATTTAAATGTTAATGCAGACTCCTTACTGTTCCCTGACATCTTCATAATTCTTACTTTTGATGATGTGCTGTGGCAAACTTTCTGAGTGTGCTTGAGTGTTTATTAGGCAATGTAGACTATTAAAGTCTTATTATTATGATTTAAATGGTAAGTCAACTAATGCTTCATATGAACGACTACTAGTCAAGCAGAAAAATGTCTGGTTGAAGGCAGCCCTTTAAGTCTTATTAGGAACTTACTGCGAGGCCCTGAGCCGGTGTCGAAGTAAGAGAAGAGCGAATCGAGCTCGTCGGGACAAAACAAGGATTCTCTCCGAAACTTTGCAGCTGCTGCAGCTGAGGATGACAGAGAAGAACATCATGTCAGCTTCTCACGTTGTCTAACAGTCATAATGCATAAAAAAAATCTGTATTTTCACATTTTGTGTCCTTTAAAATCATGATTTTATCCTAACTTAATATTTGTCAACGTAAACAATGTTGTATCTGATCATTAATGAGTGAATGCAAAATGTAATGTTAATGTAATGTTTAAATTGAAACATAACTATTACTATGCTGTTACCATATTACGGCAAAAACCATGATGCAATATATATTTGTTTTGAGTATATCATTGTATAAAAAACTTGTAAGACCAAATAATCTAAGAATTTCACTGAAATCAATAGCATTTCATCCAAATTTATCATTTGAAATATAATTTTTAAAAAGTTTATGAAACTTCCATATTCAAGTTTTCAAATGCAATGACTTAATTTACTTGCAGAGATTTTAACTGTCAGATCACAAAAGAGATTCATTTTTCATGCAAAGGTTCCTCAATAGGGACACTTATATTTATCGACAACATTTTGTCCCAAATATGTGAGAGATATGGAAAAAGGTTAAATACATTTTTAAAAAGTACTGCATATATACCAGGACTTGGTGATAACAGTAAAAAAAAAAAAAATTAATAATGGAAATAAATTATATATATATATTCCAGGTCAGAACGGACCTGAATGAGGGCTAACTCAGAAAACAGAGGAAGAAATATGTTCAGAAATGACCAAGCAAGTACCAGCAGAGAGATTGGCTGGCGACATGATCCCGGCGTCATGCCTGTATTTCCGGCGGGTTTTAGGGGCTCTGATGGAGCTGTTGTGTCTCCTGCACTTCTTCACGCTCCAGTGATGTGATTTTCTGCTCCCCTCCGCCAGAGCCTCGGAGCCACACATTTTCTTCAGAAACTTCCTCTCCACATATTTCGCTTTGATCCACGATTCTTTCTCCTGCCTGAATAAAACATCAGCAGCACAAACGGGAGCTTTCATCAATGAAACATTTGCCATATTAAAACATAAGTAGAAAAAAAAAGGACTTGGCAGCACACTGACCTTGAGCTGCTGGGACCAGGTTTCTTAAGTCTCTGTTCCTCACACGCACCTTCATAAATCTGGTTGGTTGCAGTGTTGCCAAGCTCACACATTAACTAAAGGGAAAAGATTGTTTGATTGACCACACTAAAAATATCATTACATAAAAGCAATTTTGAAACATTCATTGTATTCATATTCACCAAAATCAGATATTCAAAATTAAAAATTTGAGATTCAATTAATTTAGTCAATGAACAATTGTATATAATAAAAGTAATAATAATTATTATTACTATATGAAGTGGGCTTTCATAAAATTTCCTCAAAATTCTCATTACCATTATGCATATTGATATTTCAAGGTGTTAGTAAAACTGGCCCTTAGTTAATTAAAATGAATGTATTAAAAAATTCATTAAATTACATTATTTTCATGAGAATTCAAAGGGTTAATGTGCTTAAAAACCTATTCATGAATGTCATGTTGCATTGCAATTTAACATTTTGTAGTGAGATTTTCCTGATGCACTCTCATTGGGACCTTACCTTCACAAGCTCTGGCTCCCACGTGTCGAGTGTTAAGGAGCGAACTTTAGAGCAATGGACGCCCAGACTCCTGCAGAGACCGAACACAGATCAGAAAATGAACCCCATCTTTTTTCTGTTATATCTTCTGATTGCAAAATAAATAGTCTAGCAATGGCAGGACACTTCGGGATCAGCCTCCTTTAGAAACCTGTTAGAATCACAGAATCTGCCGCCCCTTTTGTGTCTGAGCACCTCTAATGCCTAACGTCTCTGTGTATTATGGGGCTCCTGTCTTGTGTTCTCTGAAGAGGCAGGAGAGATTTAATCTGATTAGCAGGCTGGCGCCGGTAATCTGCAGAGGAACTGATGGAGCAGAAAAGGTGCTTCACCCTGAGGGTGTGACGTAGTGTTTACATGAGCGTCGTACAGATAAGGGCCTGCATTCATGTGAGAGCTGTTGGGTTCAATCTGTCATGAGTGATGCAGTTGGGACAAATCTTCCAACGCAGGTGCTTTGAGGCCTGTCTATATCTTCAGTCAAATCAGTAGGGAAGCAGATGGCTTCTCAGATGTTCAGAGTCTCTTTGTGTCAGCTAAAGTCAAATAACAGTGCCTTGTTTTGTACTTCTTAGTACTTATTCCTATGACCTATGATTCTTTGAGCAAATTATGGGAGCGACATCCCATTACATGAAAAGCTTTGCTCTATGAATGAAATAATAAGCATTTTCAACTTGATTTTAAAGTATCCGTTTCTTAAAAAGAGCTCTTCTATGGATATTGTCGTTGAGTTAAAATACCAAGCGTTGCGTTATTCACTTGATGTCTTAAAATAGAACATAAAGGCAAATTTACAGCTCATTCAGTCAAACTGAAGGATCAGTATTATTTATAGTGCAAACTTATGATTAGAATTGATTTGTTTCGGTCTCTTTAAGTGGACTTTTCTTAAACTGGACATGTCACTCATCATTTCTAAAGCAGTATACTCATGGTAGATACAGTAACTTAAATCCTAAGAGCGGCTTCTCACCTGTGAATGCCAGAGCACTCGATGCAGAGCAGAATGCCAAGGTTGATGCTGGCCCAGCGAGGGTCGGCCTGGCCACAGTCGCAGCAGATCTCGTTCCCTGGCAGAGACTGGACCCTCTGGAGGATACTCTCTCCCCTGACTATACGCTCCCGCGGCTCGCTGGCAGAGTCGATACTGCTCGTGGAGGGAGACGCTGTCCTGTCCAAACGCTGTGGAATCAAGGGTTTGTGCTCTTCATTTTCTTAACTTTAAACTATATCAAGTGCAATTTATATATTAGGTCAATGGCATAACACCCATTTCCATGCACAGATCTATATATATAAAAATAAGAAAAAGTCTTTCACTCCTTTTCTTTATTATTACATAAATACCTAAAAAACATGCCATGTAGTGCAACCAACATGTACTTGTTAGTATTATATATATATATACAGTATTGTTCAAAATAATAGCAGTGTTTTTTAAAATGTGAGTAAAGCTCAGAATTCTTATAATATTTTTATTTCCATTTATTGGGAACACTGCACATTATATT
>JAUMHG010000051.1:3104299-3137945 GCA_032359395.1 Enteromius anoplus
CCATAGTAAGAGAAACAGACCCATATCATGATGCTTGCACCACCATGCTTCACGGTCTTCAGAGTGTACTGTGGCTTTAATTCAGTGTTTGCAGGTTGACTGACAAACTGTCTGCAGCCCCTAAACACTGAATTCAAGCCACAGTACACTCTGGCTGGGTGTTTCAACAAGACAATGACCCCAAACACACGTTTTCTTCATGTTTTGAAGTAAAATATAATGTGCAGTGTTCCCAATAAATGGAAATAAAAATATTATGAGAATTCTGAGCTTTACTCACATTTTAAAAAACACTGCTATTTTTTGGACATAACTGTATATATGTCAACATGTCACATGGTGCAACCAACATATACATATTACTAAAAATATATATTAACATGTCATGTGGTGCAAATTAATATAAAGGGAAAAAGAACTCAGAAATCAGGAAACTACGTCATGACTGTGTATCAATAAGTCAATAAGTCAATCTTTTTAGGAAGTTAGTTCAGTCGCACCAATCTTCTCAAAATAAACATGAAACAAATGAAAGCTACCTAATATTTTTATTTCTCTGCACACTTATTCACCGTTGACCCAATTTCAAACTTTGATCTAAACTTCCAAATAGCTTTTGAGCACTTTACATTGCATTTCGATGTACAGTCCCATGTATTAATGTGACAGAGTAGTTAGACTGACCTCAATGTAATAGTTCTCAGAGATTTCCCTGTAGGCAGAAGCAATGCTCGCCTGAACTGCTTGAATCCAGGCTTGACGGAGTTTTTCAGATTCAGCTTGCAGCATACAGCTCCTGATAGGGGTTGATCTGACATTAGATACTGCACGCGCACACACACATATACACGTGACACAGTACTCACTTAGTAGGTGACACCACTTCAAAACAAAACCTTCTCTCAATGTCCTCACATGGTTTCACAGAACAAAGCCGCAGGTCTTCAACAACCACAGTCAAAGCGTCCTACAAAAGATCATCACATCAAATTACATCGTCAGGTCACAATAATCATTTTTAACACTGATAAAGTTTATATCTGAGTTGCTCTTACTTACTTTTAGTCGTTTCTGATACACTAATTGACTGTTCTGTATTGAAAACCATCGCCTGGTAGGAGAAGAAAACACACTTGTTATCAGATTTCCTTCACAAATTGAAATATACTGTACACGCAGACAGTTGAGTCTACCTGTTCCACGTCTTGAAAGCATTGCTTGCCCTCTTGAAAAGGTAGCCCTCCATTACCACACCATTAGGAGCGTCCACATTGAATTCCACTTTGGAGTCATCATATGCAAAATCCTGTCATGCAAAAAAAAAAAAAAACAGAGCAGCTCTAATTGATTCATGCAGGTCAGTGGCACACACAAAAACTCTCTTCTCTCTCACCCTTCAGTCAGTACTAAGGACCCTTATTGTTCTGTTAAGTCTTCTCCGAGACAAAACTTAATCCCTATCAGTCAAAACATAATCCTCATGACCACAGCAGCCAATCCGATCCCTCTCATTTCAATCAATAATGACTAGCATCTCCCGTCACACAAGCATTGCTCCATCTATACACCGACTGAGCTGAGATTGAGCTGTTAGAAGAGTTTTGTAAAAGCTGAATGAATCATTCTCCTCCAACATCAATGACCCTGACATCCCAGCGGCTGTTTCAAGTTTGTGCTCTGGCCACATACACAGAAACAACCAATACAGCTCACTAAAGTCATGCTTCAAGATGATTTCTTCATCAAAATGATATAAAAGAGATCCAAAGGAAATGGAAAGAGGCCACTCGGTTTGCCCATCAAGAGGAATTTTACAGATAATGAATACAAAAAAGGGGATAAAAAAAACCCCTAATATGTTTAAAATACCATATATGCTAACAATGTTTCAATTATTTTATTAATGCAGAATTAAATGTACATATTGTTTTTACAGATAAGTGTTTTAGAAAATAAGTAAATAAAAAGTACACACACACACACATGCAATGTATGAAGCATATGAGGACTTTAATGACTTTGCAATGTATGAAAATGCAATCAAATGTATGTATTGTTTGTGTTTTAATACATATTTAATATGGTACTATACAAGTGTTTTATAGGTCATATTTAAAAAGCTATCTTCAGTTTTATAGTAGACCTTATTTAACAGGAGTCCCTTCTCCATCTCTCTATTACTAAGGTATTCCTGGCCTGAAAAAGTTTGAAGACTCTAAATAAATAATGATATAAAAAAAATGAACGAGCAATACCAGCAAATACAATACTGACTACACATTCAATAAATAATACATTAAATATACTGGGGAAAATGTATCAACAAGACATTACTGAAGTTGATATTATAATGTGCCATAACGAACAACAATAATAAACTACTAATATCTCAACAGACTTTATTAACATTAAACTCATTCTGAATTCATTTAAACTCACCAAAGTGTACTTCAACTTCCCGAATATCTTCATCTTTAAAAGATGTCTCACCAGAAGCATCAGTAATACTGGAGCAACGCGCGCTTTTGCTAAGAGCTTAGTCTTGTTTCTCTACAGTGAAGTCATCTGACGTCAAAGTCAAAGGCACGCGCTTCATCGATCTCGTGCGCACTCCTCTCCTCACTCGAGCGCGAGCGAATGCGCATCACTCTGCCACCGCTCAATATTCACACGATTAGCATACAGCTGTCGATTTATGTGCTCTGCCCCGTGACCTCAGTCAGAGAGCCGACCGCAAACATTATTTCACTGCCACGTCCAGAAAGCAGCGCGTCATTCGCGGATTTACGAGCGCGGTGTTCTCGTCCATCTGTCTGACAGTACGCAGGACCATTGCTGCTCAATCGAGCAAGCGTTATTAGCGCTTTCTTCCAGCTCTCACACTCTCTGAGTGGATCACAGGAGACAGCACACTTGATAAGGATTTTAGTCGGACTTTCACGCCTGCGTTATTAAGAAAAAACTACACATAATCCATAATAATAGATCATCTAAACGGATTAAGATCAAATGTCCATATTGATACCACAATGACTTCACTACATCTCAACTAACTGAACGAACCTAAATTATTGAAGAAATGCATTACATATATACACACACACACACAATATATATATATATATATATATAAACGTGGGGAAACACTTTAGTATAGGAACCAATTCTCACTGTTAACTTTTTGCCTATTACTAACATATTGGCTGTTTATTAGTGCTTAAAGTGATCATATGATCATACTACATTCCTATTCCTACCAATACCTAAACTACCTAACAGCTATCCTAACTATTAACAAGCAGCAAATTAGTTTATTGAGTTTACTGAGGCAAAAGTCATAGTTAATGGTTTAACAATAGCGCAAACTGAACCTTAAAATAAAGCCTGACCAAATGTGGCATTTAGTAGTTTGCCATAATCTTTTAATATTATTTGTTTACAATCAATAATGATAATAATTATGCAAGATTACCACAGAAAATGATATGACCCTTGTATGTCAAGGTCAATAATGATGTGATATTTTCACATTTTCCTGTTAAATGGAGTAACCCCACTGCTGTTTTTTGTTTTTCTCCTTTTTATCATGTGAGACACGGTTTGAAATAAAAACATTCAAGTTAACATGCACGAGTACAATTATTTGAAAACAAAATTGTAATAACACATGCAATCTGACTCCCAGTCTTTCATTAAACCAGTTTTGTGCTCCACGTTAGCACTGCATGCTCAGAAAGGCCAGCCAGTGTGACATACCGTAACTCTGTGAAGGACTGAGAAAGAGAAACCCAGAGGGAGCCACGAGCAGGTGAGACGAGAATAAAGAGCAGTGTGTGTGTGCGTGTGTTACGAGTGACAGATGCAACACAAGGAGGCAGTAAAACGGCGAGGTGGTGGGACAGCCAGAGAGATCGTAACTCTGTCAGCGGAGCGAAGAGGAGGAGGACACAGACACTGTTCAGGCATCTCTGCAGATAAATCATTTGATGAATCAACAGGATGCTTCCGCCCACAGCATCGCTCGGGGATCACAGCTGGCCATGTTCACCGCCTGCTCTCATCATACTAGATATATTTACACTTTTTGTAGAGTTAGTCCATTCAAAACTCACCATGACAACAGTGGGGTGATTTTGGTAGATATATACTTAATACAAAATATCTCCATGGTACATGATCTTTACCTAATATCCTAATGATTTTTGGCATAAACCCATATTGCTACACATCTAAATCTACACTACTGCCTACAGTCAGAAAATTGTGATTTGTTTCTTCCACTTTGTATTTTTGCATCAATATAGTGCACGTTTATTCTATTAAAATCAATGTGCTAAATGCGTTCGGTCAAAATGAATCACGAAGTGCTCTGATTAAAATGTTTCATGCAATGAATCGCGTAACAAACTACAATTTTGCTCATTTAATTGGGGATCAGTAACAGTAATCCAGATGTAATCTAGATGCATCCCTACAGTGGCCCGCTGAATGTAAACCATAGCCTTCTAGGAACAATTATTTGTACAGTAGTTGGTCAAAACCAGTTGGTCCAGGAACACTTGCGAGGCACAGTAGTCGACTGCACCTGCATCGGAAGTTATACGCATATATGAATCGGTATCTGTAATCAGATGAATGTTTTGTTAAACCAACAAGACCAGACAGAGGCAGTATAGCTATCATGCTGTTAAAATACTACCCTAGTAAATAAACCTGTCACATATTGTGTGGAAAATGATAGATATTTACTGTTAGTGATGACAACATGTGAAATCTACAGAAACCTATCTACGGTCAGACAGCTGAATGGTTTTTAGTGGGCATTGCTGAAAACGGGTCTTGTGTTTTGTGACCCTCTCTGATGAACTGTGTGAGTGGACATGACAAAGATGTTCATCTCCGCTCAGGGTCAACAGGTCACCAGACAACAAGCTGTTTTGAGGAAGTGTGCTGAACATACGGGCCCAAACGTGCTGCACTCTTTAAGCTTATTATAGACTTTACAGCTGTTCTCTTTCTCCCAGGAGTTTCTCACTCTCTTTCATTCACAGTTCAATTGTTCCTCGTTCCTTTCTTTAGCTGTCTGACAACCTACTTTTCTCTGTAATTCAAAGTCCAGTTATTTTTGTCTGGTTGTCTCTAAGGCCTGATGTTTCTTTTAATCTCATCACTTTGAAAATTAATTCAATCACATACTGTACTTCATTGTTTGAACATCTGGGGTTTGGTGGTATTTAAATTATTATTATTTTTTTGTCTCTTAGGCTCATCTGGTATATACAGAAGCATTATTTCAGCTTTAAATAATCTTTCTAATATGTTTTGAAATGTAATTATTCCTGTGATCAAAGCTGAATTTTCAGCACTTATTATATAATTATATATTAAATAGATATATTTTGTCTTTACTCATTAGTTACAACTATCATATGATGTTGCTAAAAAGAACATTAGTTTGTGTATTTGGTGTAATCTTCATGTGGTTTAAGGTGCAAAAAACACATTATTTTCCACATACTGTACATGATTGTTTCTTCTCTAAGCCCCGCCTCCTGAAACAGGTTGATTTGTAGAAAGCTCAGAGAAACAACAAACAACAAGCACTACCCTTCACTGCTCAGAACTCACGTTTGAATAGTAAGTAGCAGGTTCTTTAAAAAGCGTAAACGTAACTTACTTAAAGGTTGTGAGTCAGAAGAACCAGACTGTTCTTGCAGAGGTAGAAGTGCATCACTGTATAGTCTCTGTGCAAAGCCAGCATAGACTGCTCTCCATAACATTTTTAAAGAATATGTCTTTGTTTTAAAACTTTAATCTTTGCAACTTCAGGGATCTATGCACAGCTTGAAACAGTCCAAAGAGAAAGAAACATTTGAAATCACATCAAATGACCCATTTAATGCATCCTTGCTGAATAAGAATTTAGAAAATTGACAATAAATTCTTATTGACCTCTTTTGAATGATAGGGTATAACAACACGGTCTCACAACCAATTCGTACGTATTCGTACGAGGTGCCAAATTTGTGCCAATTCGTACTAATTCGTATGACCTCACTCTTACGATTTCAGACGATTTGTCTAAAAGGACGTGATGGGTAGGTTTAGGGGCGGGGTTAAGTTTTGGTCATTCGTACAAATTCATACGAATTGGCAACTCATAAAATTTGTACGATTTAGAAGAAAGAGTGAGGTCGTACAAATTCGTACCATTTAGCCACCTCGTAAAATATGTACGAATTGCCGTGAGATCAGGTTCGGTATAATGTCAGCCGTAGGCAAAACCATTTTTGGGTCAAAAACAAATAATTTTATTATGAATTTTAATTTTGTATTATGACTGTTTTATCATTATGCATTTTGTTTTATTAAGATTTAGCTTTGAGCTTTATACTATTAATATCCTCACAGATTCAGAAAAATATAGTTTTTTGGGATCAATTTTTTTTTTTGGTTTTACATAGAAAGGATCATATACAGTGGCATTTTCATGATTTTCATGTACCGTTTCGGACGGGACTAACACCTCCGTGTTTATTACAGAGGTGGGCGTGTCTGTTTTCTACATCACAGAGATAACGCGCTCTGTATGCGTGCATTGCTACAGTCATTCAGAATGATTACAATTAGTATAATCACAAATATCATGGTGAAGCTAAATGGCTAGTGCAGCAAAACCATGTTAATGTGTGGTTACTTTAGTTTAACTTTTATGATATTTATAAACCCATGTTTAATTTTGCTTTACTTTTAGTCATTATTTAGGTAGCACATATATTCTGAATGCCTTTGGCAGAATTCAAATGAGCTGTTTCAATCTAGATATAAAATAAATAATCTATGCCCACCCCTAATAATAATTTAAATTAAAATAAATGAATACAAAATACAGATATTGTATAAATAGAGTAACACATAAATCATCAGAGGTTTACAATTCCAAATTATACCCTGAATTAACAACTATTTTTCCGTTAAGCCATCTGCAACAGCTTTCTAGCTTTATTTATTCTGGCTGTTCTAACTTTACTATATCATGAAACCGAAGTAACCAGTGTCGCACAGATAAGGTGTGTGGAGGGAGCCATCTCTGAGCAATTATCTGTTTGGGAGATGATAGTCCAATAAATATATTTAGTTTTATTATAATCAGTATCCAATTGTCGCTACAAAATTTGCTTATTAGCATGTCTACTATTTACACTACTTACAACACATATTCTGCCATATCAAACATTTGTAATCGCAGTTAATGGTTTATTAATAGCCAGCATTTGACCTTAAAACAAAGTGAGACCTATCTTTTATGTTGAATGCGAGAAAGAAAATCATACGAACATGGAATAAAATGATGACAGAACTTTCTTTTTTGTCCCACTAAGGACAGTGATATGGACAGAAACAGGACAGCGCATTACAATGCTCCGCTGATGCTGTCATGTAAATGTTTACCCCATGTTGCCCTCTAAAATCCGCTTGTGTTACAAAAACAGGAGGTTCGATTCATCTGCAAGTCATGTTCTAGATAACACTCTTGGCCTGCGGACAATCACTCTCACGCGCATGCAGCGCTCTGAATCAAGCTCCTCCTGTTCGGGACAGTTGGTGGCACTAATTTGTCGGTGTTTTGGCGCGCCACCTCTTGCCCTCCTTAAGCATCGGGTCTCTGCCATCTGCTGTATGTTTAACTGTGCTGGCCAGGGCAGAAACGGGCAGCGTGCCCACAGAGAGAGAGAGAGAGAGACTTCCAGAACTCGAGTCAAATCATTTCAAGACATTCATTTACTGCTGTCAAACCATTAATCGCGATTAACTGCATACAAAACCCATTTTTTGTTTACATAACATATGTGTCTACTGTGGATATTTATTTAATACAAAAACATGCATAAATACATTTGAGAAGAATATGTTATGTTTCTATATTAAATATAAGAATATAAACGTATATACACATGTAAACATTTTAAAAAAAATATATATTGTATGTGTGTGTATTTATATAGCCTATACATAATAAATATACACAGTACACATGCATATATTATGCAAACTGCATTATTGGATCACAATGAATCTAGTCACATATTAGTGTTATATTTATGTTGTTTTGTTAGAAAGAATAACAATATATTATGCACATAACTGTTATGCTAAACATTTACATATGTTTCACATTCATTGATTAATGAAAGATTATTGAGCAGATGCAACATGCTTATAGTTGAAAAATATTACGTTATATCTGTTGTTAAGCCGCTGTTAATGATGGTAGTTTCTCCATGTGTGATAACAACAGGACAGCTGTTATGTTCGCACAAAAATATAAAAACTCATTTTTAATTTCAATTTAGAAAAATCTATCTATTTTTTGGTTGTATAAATTGCATATTTAAATATTTTTCCAAGGGATTAATGAAAGTCATGTCTTGAATTAACAAACCCCCTTTTTTGTCTATTTATGTTTTACATTCATGCTGTTAAAGGAATAGTTCACCCAAAAATGAACATCCTGTCATCATTTACTCACCCTCGAGTCGTTCCCAACCTGTATGATTTTATTCATCTGCTTGTTCTGCCGAACACAAAGGATGATCTTTTGAAGATCGTTTGTAACCAGGCTGTTTTGGGTCACCACTGACTTCCATGGTAGGAAACAAAAAGATGATTGAAGTCAATGGTGACCCAAAACAGCAGAACAATGATATTCATACAAGGTTTGCAATGATTCCAGGGTGAGTAAATGATGGGTGAACTGCTCCTTTAAGTTCAATTACTCCTTCACATTCTCATTTCTACCAGCACACCAGCACAGCAAACACATGAAGAGTGAACGTGCCGGGCATTGATTTGTTTGCAATATGAGTCTGAGAGTCAAAGCACGGGAGAATTAACAAGAGAGAGAGAGAGAGGTCCTTCTGTGATAGTTACACTTTCGTAGAATAGCTTTTTCATTATTATTATCATCTTTTCCTCGCAATGAAATATGAGTTTGCAAAGCATTTAACTGTGAAAAAGAAAAAGAAAAAAAGGAAATCCATAGAGAAACATTTTTCGGGCTTTCATCAGAGCTGCGTAAGCTTCTTAAAGCTGCACTGAGATGAAATTCCTTGTTGTCCCAGTGACACAGAAGCCAATTTCAGCTTCACGTGGCAGCCTCAAAACCTCCGGACATTGTTCATGTTCTCCAGAAGGTAATCCACAATGCTGCTGTATAAACATCTAAAACATACATAAACAGACACCGGCTGCTCTGAAAACGCTCTTGTTTTATCGTCACTACAACTAGTGAGTGTGATAAACGCAGTGCTGTCCATGTGATGTCCTCATCTCCCCTTCTCACACACACTGATTCCTCCAAACATGACATGTGACGGCCATGTGAGTTGTTTATAGATCACCGATCAATCTATCCCTACGGCTGACTGAACTGCCTCATAAAAATGCATTTGTTGATAGACAACAGGAACAAAGGAAGGAAAAAAATGTGTGTTCCTGTAGTAGCTGTAGTGCCTGATGCTAGCATCAGAAAATTGCATGCAAAAAACATAGTGCTGATTAATCCCAACCAGAATAGGTTTTTATTTACATAATATATGTGTGTGTACTGAGTATGTTTATCATGTATACATAAAAGCACACACGTACAGTATATATATTGTAAATATTTAAATATATATATTTAATGTATATATTCAAGATAAATATGTTACATTTATACATTAATATATGATATACAATTACTATAATTGGGATTAATCATGATTAATTGTTGTAGCTGTGAAAAATGTAATTTTGGATCAAACCTAGAGCATTGTTACTAGTATTTATTTGTTTGTTTATAACCAGAATGGATCCTGTGAATTAAAAGATAACCCACTCACCTGCATCAAAGTCTGGATATGGGCGGCACAATCGGACAGCGAGGAGAAAGAGGAACAAAGAAATAATGAATTACTTTATCTTTTATACAACCTGCATGCATTTCTTCAGAAATGAGAACACACATTTGGGCACATATGATGCTTGCTATGTCAATGACCCTGCGTTGTCATATAAATCGATTTCAGAACTAGTTTCAGCCTTCACATTCGAATCAGATTCAATTTCAAGTCTGCACAGCCAAATGAACTTGGTTTTGTCCAGAAACACCCCATCGATACTACTGGAATCTGAAGAAAGATTCAGAGGGAAAATTGTCTTGAGTCTTTCTGGCCGGGATCTGTTGGCTTGCAACGTGCTAGCAGATGGATGTTAGAGAGAGAGAGAGAGTGTTGTGTTTGTGTGTCTTGAGGGCCAAATACCCGGGGAGATCTGGACGGGACAGGACATCGATCGTGCTTTATTGATATGGTGATGAAGCACTTTGAACACGAGAACCGCACAAACAAAGGTGAACATATGGAGCTGAAGCCCATGAAGAGAGAGCGTTTCTTATATACGCTAATCGCTAGCAGCCAAGTTTGTCACAAACATGACAGCAAAGCGGTTACAATATTATGACAGGAAGTGTGTCGCTGTTTTAAAGGAAATAACTTCACCTGACACTCAGAAACCACCTTCTATGAGTTAGGGTTAATAATTCAGTAGCCTGTATCTGTCTGATCTGATTCAGCGGAGGATGGGAAGACTGCATGAGACGTGGGTTTCATATGTTATGAGTGGAAACTATTTAACATGACTCCTCAGATGGAAAGAGATTGAACAGAGGAGAGCGGGGAGGTATCCGGCAGAAAAGAGGTGGAAAACGAGAACAGATAGATGGTGTTCTCACTCGTTGCTGTATGGTGGCGTGCTTGTGCTCCATCTCTCTCTTCTCCATCGCCGAGTCTATGACCAGCTGATCCAACTGAAACACAACAAAAACCCCAAAGATTATTGGAATACATTTGACAAGAAAATATTATCTCATTCTATCTATTTCAGCTTTTAAAGGTTTAATTCAATTGTGTTCCTTGCTATTTTTCTAATTATTTGTTAAATGTATGGAAATATGTATATTACTAAATATATTCTGAATGTTTTATTTAGTTTATTACAGTACAACATTTTTAATTGTGTATAAAATATTTTTTTATCATATTAATAACCCTCCTTATTCTCAAAAGGTCTGTGTGTGTGTATGAAATGTATGATATTAATAGAAATTATATTATAAGCTAATTTATATTATTATTTACATTGTAAGGAAATTATTATTTAAAAAAGACTTTAATTTGACTTAGACTCATAAACATATAAATATTAATTTTATTATTTATTTTCATTTAATCGTATAAATTATTATTACTACAATTCTAAATTATATTTATTATTATATTATGATTTTATTTGACATTATTATTATAAATTATGTTAACATTAATTTAATTCTAAAAATTTATATTTTTAATTATTCGTTTTATTATTATTATTATATATTTTTTATTTAATGTAATTTTTACTTAAATTTTTAATAGTAATAATAACAATCAAAAACACATCCTTAATTTAATTGAATTGTGAATACCACAGTTGGCTGCTGCTCTTTAGAGCATTTATTGGTTAAACGTTTGTGAAATAGTCTTCTATATTAAAAGGTAACACGAAATGACATTAGCACCACATTTGACCTTGATAATGTGACATAGCATTTATTAAGACCCAATTATAATTCATTATTATATTTTATTATATAGCACAACGGCCTTAACATCAGCAAAAATTTTGATAATAATGACATACAGAACTGAATTTTGTTATATCTTTAAGCCTGACTCAAACAGACGCAGCATGCCTGTCAACCTCAAGGACAGACATTATCCCTCATTTTGACTCATGAGGCCTGTGTTAATGTGGAGCCTGGGGCTCATGTTCAGCATTAGGTGCAGGTGAACAAAGGGCCCTAATGATCTCACCTCAGCTGCCAGCTTCTTCATGTAGGGGTTGATCTCATCCAAAAGGTGGAAGCCTTGGTTGAAGAGACTGTACTGAGCCTGCATGAACGACAGCATCTGTGGAGGAGAGCAAACAGTCAACACCGAAAACTACAGAGGGCGAGAGAGCTGCCCTATAATGGCATCTGAACCCACTCACCGAATCCAAAATTTCAAATTTCTTTTTGGCCTGAAGTACATTGATCTGAGAAAGACATCAAGAGTAGAGCACAGGCATTAGTAGGTGCTTTTACCAAAAAGGAATCAAACCCACTAAAACGTTTCAAAACAAAGCTGTTATTTATGATACATCTTTGGAAGGACAGAATCATGAGGCTTTTAGGGTCCCTGGCGGTGGCCCCCAATCTATTCTCGTCACTTTTGACCCCCAATAACCACATTTGATTGTGAACTGCATTTCGTTGCCTTATACTTGTACGTGTGTAATGACAATAAAGTTGAATCTCATCTAATCTATTCATGTTCTTGATTACACATGACCCTGCTCCACACAGTGGCCATTAAAGACACTGCAACCTATATTAGTCCTTGCGAATTACCAGCAATTCCATTTTTACTGTCCTTTTTATATATAATTAAAATCAGTGGGGTCCAAAACACCTCACTGACTTTCTTCAAAAATTTTGAACCACATGATGATAATATTTGACAATAAAATTTGCCTTTTCCCCCCCACAATTTAAGATTTCCCAAAGGTATACATTAAACGCCACTTTATTGACGTCATAGTTCATCCAAAAATAATAGTTAATAATTTTTCTTCTGCTGAACACAACAGTTGATGGTGCACTGACTGACTTCTATAGTATTTTCCCCACATAATGGAAGCCAACAGGGACCATCACCTACACTCAAATAGAGTTATAACCATAAAATGATAATTCTGTCATTAATTTGTCCCCCTAAAGTGATTTCACACCCATAAGACCTTTGTTTATCATCTTCGGAAGACAAATGAAGACATTTTTGATTTTGCATTGCTGTCTATGGAGGGCCAGAGATGGGTTTGGAACAACATGAGGGTGAGGGCATCATTTTCATTTTGGGGTAAACTAACCCTTTAAGGGGAGTAAATGATGACACAATGTTCATTTTTGCATGAACTATAAGTTTTCTGTAGAGATACCTGTAAGACGTAGTCTAGAGCGAGGTGTCGGAAGCACTTCCGGGTGGTGATGAGGGTGCTGGTGGCCTCCTCCACCTCGTGTGGTTTGTTGCGAGGTGCCTGTGCGTTCTTCACCTGGGCGATCTCCATATCCTCCCGCACCTTATCAAACTGCTTCTTCGTCTCTTTAAACTTCCTGACATCCCTGCGCATCGACACATATAGAAACGTGTAGCATACATGACAGAGGGAAGGAAAAGGGTGAAAAACTCAAACAAGGTAGGGAGAAAGAATAAAAGACTCACTCCTTCACAAAATTATGCAACTGTTGCTTTACGGATCTCTGGGCCTGGTCGAATAGGATCTGAAAAAGATATAAAAGGAATAAAATGTATCCGGGTCCAACAGAAGAATATTTCATGAGTAGAATGGTATTTTGCATAAAGCAGGGGGCAATGGAAAGAGGCGGGACTTGTCTCATACTGTATGTTTTTCTTATTGTACGCTTCAGAGGTTTGTTCCATTTAACCGCAAACATCCTGCAAAGTGGACATTACAGTGAACACTGTGTAGGGACCATATCAGGCAGAACACAACTCATTCATTAGTAGAGACTCCAAGAGCTGATATGGGTGTGTCACACAAAGGAGAGATGCAAAATGTGTAGGAACGTGGCGGGGAACCACTGGTATAGTGTAAAAATGATGCTCTATTAAGACCCAAATCTACAACTATGCCAAAATATCTGTGCCTTTAATTAGTAGTTATAGGCAGCCACAGGCTTTGAAACCTACAGTAGTCTGGCTGTAAGCTAGTTGAATGCTGAGGGCGCAGTTCTCTGAAATCACCAGCAGATGGCAGAGCAGATGCAGGTCTGTTCTTGTAAACCCTAAAGACTGCACCAGAGTCCCACACCCATCCCCTCTCACAGTCGGTCACAGTGGCGACGACAGGTCAAGGGTTAAATGGATCACAGTTGTATCGTACAGGATGGGGTGCTGGGAAACACTGGCATCTTCAGCGACATCCAGGAGAATACAATCTGCACATGCTCATGGAGTCAAGCCCTGGGGGTCTTGAAAGTAAGGTCGTAAGAATGAAGGCATGTCAGTGCCAGGGTCCGTCACTGTGGATCATGCATGATGTCAGCAGAACGAGACTAGAGGAACTACGCTGCAATCATCTCAATTCTGCTCACAAACGCAGCAGCTTTGCGGCGGCAATAAGCTGCAACGAGAGAACATGTGACAGAGCATGTCACATGGAACACGAGGGCAACATGTCTTGAGGGCAAAGCTGGCACGTGAGGGAGGAAGCGAGAGAGAGGGAGTAGTGGGAAAAGCAGAAGCAGATAAGCGGAGACATTTGCATTTTGCTCAGTTCCATCAATTCCCAGTCTTTGCATTTTGCAAAGGACCAGGCTAGAATCAGCGTTTTCCATCCATCCACCTCCAGTGTCCCAATTCTCCCAGCACTCATGTTTGCCAAGTCAAGCATCACTATTACTGCTGCTCAGACGTATTATGAACATTCCCTTAACACAACCAGTTTTCACATTTCTCCATAGTATCAATCAGTTTTTTCTCTGTACAGTTTCACGCTCTGCTCGCACCAACTAGTTTGCCCTTAAGATGGAAACACTAACCCAACAGTAACAAATCGACACTACAAAAAAAAAAAAAGGAATAAAAAATTAATGATGCATGTCCTTCCTTCCGCTGTAGTAATGATGTCCTTAGGAGGCGGAGTCTGCACACTTGTGATCATGAGGTGGAGCCGGGGTATTAAGGACACGCCCACATTCCTGCAAACTCAATCATCGGACATAGGGATAAAACAAATGACTTATGAGATAGGATTCACAAGACTGATTTCAGCATACGATTTAAAATGAGATTTAAGAGATTATACATGAAAAAGGCGTCCCTTCAAAATCCAGCCTGTGTCAAATAACTACTATTTTAAAACAAATAAAGAAAACAAATGAATGAAATCTCTCTGAAATCTCAAACGAAGGCTTTGCCTGAGCTCTTGCGATTTAAAATTAGAGGCAACCACTGCATTTTAGTCAGGATCCAAACAAAGATGTTGCATGCATGCAGCATGAGCAGCTTTGGAGATGATATAGTTGCAAAATTTCAAGCAAGGTCTGATTTTATCTTTGCAAAATGATGCTACATAAAACATATGAATGAAGCAAAGAGCAGCAGGTGTTCGCTCTCTGCCAGCAGGTGGCGCTTATGAAACAGCAATCTCTCTTCAATATCACATTTTTCACCATTTATTGTGGGACAACCTGTACCACAGTTGGCCATTATAGTGACTGCTGTGACTTGAAACACCCTAGCAACCACATAGCAACACTGTAGCATTGTTCAAGTCTAATTAAAGAGTGTTGAGCTGTGTTAAACACTGTTCAGTGGGGTTATTAAGCAGCATGCTTTACTGAGCTCTTAATGACTTCACATTGGGGTCACATCAGCATCAGCATCACCTTCGCTTTCACATTCTCACTTCCTCTGCACGGTGAGATCTCCGCATTTTATCCCCTAGCCTTGTGTTAGCTCAGATCTTCTCTAGCATGAGTGTCACTGAGGGCACGACCTCAAGTGACAGTCTAAGAAAGACATCAAGAGTCTGAGGATGACTGACTGAGGAACATCTGAATGAGCCGAGTAAGTGAGAGGGGGTTTTAATCACGGCCTGCAGCCTGGCGTACATGTGCTGGTGTCCCTCAGGAAGCACAGGCCTTTTATGTAGCGCCAGAGACTTAAGAGTCAGTGAAGCTTCACAGTCACAGAGATGAAGAAGAGAGGAGGTCCTGCAAGCCCTTCAGCAGTGGAACAAAAGACAAGGATGAGAGAACGAAAGGAAGAATGAAAGCGTTACATGTGAACTTCTTCAACCCCTGAGACATAAAAGTGCCTGAAGTCGATGTTTATTAAATGAACATATTAACGAATGCACTTTTGTATGTTATATACATCATTGAAGAAGAACTAAATCCAGTCTGAGCATGGAAAGGCAAACAGTCCCATCCAAATGTTCTAAACTGGCAGGAGGAAGATCAGATGGTAACCTCCTCTTCTTTGGAGCAGTAATGGAAGTGACACACTTTGGAGGCAGACAGCATGTTCAGCACTTGGCTGCAAGCTGCTGGAATGGTCTGCATGTGACTCTGAACTGCCTGCTCAGCTTTTGACTTCCTGCGTTAAAAAAAAAAGAAGAAGAAAAAAACGTTCCATACGAGACCACTTTACGAAGCCAGGCTGCCAAACGGCTCAAAATGAGTTTGATTCAAAAAACGTGTTGCAGAAAGCATGCTGAAACATCACAGGAAGAGAACAAGATCAATAACACCGGTCAAAGGGTTCTGGGCTGCTTTCAAGTGGAAAGAAAGCAAACTGGCTTTCAGACCCTCAGTTGTGGTAAAGCAGAAATGAAAATCTTGAATCGATAAAGAGTATTAGCCGATTCTTCCTTCTGGAAATGTGCATGTTACATGATTTTGGCAGGAAGTAAAATGCTAACTCTGCTGAAGAAATGTATGTTTTAAAGCTGGGATGCTGTTTCTTTTTGCCAGCATTTGACCAGCATTAACCAGCAAATGACCATATTAAACCAGAATCTCAGCTTATATGCTGTTTTTTTGCAGTGTTGCTGTCTATGGAGGGTCAGATGGCTCTCTAATTTCATCAAAAATATCTTAATTTGTGTTCTGAAGATGAACAAAGGTCTTGTGGGTTTGGAACGACATGAGGGTGAGTAATAAATGACTAGAATTTCATTTTAAAGTTGAAAAACTATAAACCGATTTTCCCAGGAACAAACAACAGATTAAGACTCTGTCAGCATCTGATAACGTTTCACAAATCCACTTTAATAGAAGAAAACAAACATTGAGACATGGCTCTACTGATGAAACATTTAGGAAAAAACACAGTAGACTTCTCAAAACTGGTACAAATGCTACGTCTCATTCCACTCCCTATTTTGTGAACCAAATACAGACACTAACAAGAGCCTTATTCCACTGAATAATATCCTCAAAACTGCTCAGCATCAGAGAAAAAACTAAAATCGATATTTTCAGAACGTCCACCAACTGTAGTGAGCAGAAATCAAAGAGCCAGTGACATTGGATGTCATTGGCGGCAAACTTGGTGCAATGCGTCTTCAGGCTCAGAGTTTAAAGTGCCCATATTCAAGATGTCTGACATAGACGAATCAACCCGGGAGCAGCGTGGAGCTTCTGCAGGTATGACAACACTCCTGTTATCACCTTTAAAATCACACGTGAAAAACCTCATTTCTGTGCCTTCTTTACACTCCAAACAGATAATATCAGTAATTACTTTCGATGGGGAGGTAGTGAGGCGTCGTTTCGACAGGTTAGTTCAAATTACGACTGCCTGGATTCCAACAACTGTAAAAGACACACAGGCTTTCATTCAAGGACAGTAATTACTATAGATTAACACCAGCCTAATAATGCGTTTCCATGGTAACAGGACCGAAACAGCATCAAATGCAACTTACTTTGCTCAAAAAGTCTTACTGTGAAATTAATCTTCATTGGTGTTTGACATTCTGCGATGACACTATTTGAAAGTAAAAAAAAAAAAGTCCCAAGTTCGAGTCCTGGCCTAATAAGGCTAAAATACTAGAAATAAATCTTTAGAAAAGTCACAATGTGTCATTGAATATGGATTTAAATGTTAAAAATAAAATAAATAGTAATATGTCCCCTCCACCGTCTAGAGGCAGTGATTCACAGCATCCAGGGACTTGGCAGCGATGGGCTTCCTGGATTTATGAGGCAGGCAGATTAGATCCAGAGTAAAACGGCCAGGCTTCAGATTTATAGAGTGGCAGGTTAACAGCTTTGACCCGAGAAAACAGGAGAGAGCAGAAACAAGAGGAGTGAATTAAAGTAATGTTCTTTCAGCGCACAGGCTTCATCTGTCCTTCCTCCCAGAGACAGACAGCTGTGTGGAAGAATCAAGCAGTGCTGTTAATCTAACCAAAATTAGTATAAAAAATCCTTTTCATTATTTGATCAAATTAAATAATATATTAGATGAAAAACATAAATTAACAAAACGTAGTTTAAGTACTAAAAATTGAATTGCTAAAACAAAAAACTACAATAAAATTTTTTTTTTAAACTAGTAACAATAAAAAAACATATAATACAATTATTAAAACAAATGTCAAATTTAAATGAAAACTAAAAATATAAAAATAAAACCTAAATATTAATGAATGCTATAATAGTATATCATATATAAATATTATAAATATTTAAGCACCAGACGTACTCCAAAATTAATTTCACCTGGCACTTATTACCTACCATCTAATGTTGTCAAATTATTAATTGTATGTACTTTGTATATTTATTATGTACATAGAAATACACACGCACGCAGTATAAAATTCTAAAATGCATGTAAATATTTAGGTGTATATAATTTATACATAAATGTATTTAACATATAAATGTTACATTTTCTTAAACATATATGTGCATTTATTTATTAATTATTATTATTTTTTATTTAGCAAGTGTAACAAGTCCAAAGTAGTACAATTACGTCTACTATATTTAACGGTAAACTATTACAAATTACTTTTATTGATGCATTTAAAAAACATTTACAAAAAAGCAAATAATAAGAGACATGATTCTAAAAATTACACCAAAAAAAAAGATTTTCTATAGAACCGTGATAGTGTTTTTTAGTTCCCCTAAAAAACACACACACATTGTATTGAGAAAAATACTAGTATTTGGGACTCTGTTTACAAGGTTTGTCCTCTTTATGTAATGTGAGTTGTGTGAAGTGAGCAGTTCGTCATATTTTAGTGAACTATTTCATTTAAGGGTGTGACCTTGGCGTTTTTTTTCTAAATCCCCATAAAAGCAGCGAGAATGACCAAGTACCTCCGAGAACAAAGGAAACGTCAAACTGTTTCTGTTCAAATGCTGCTGATGCTACAAGCAGGAAGGGATCAGCAGTCTTTGGGCTGACAATTAAAAAGCCACAAGTCCTTTATACCACAGCCCTGGTATTTCCTTCTCCTTTAAAAGCGAAGGTGGCTGTGGTAGCAGGAGACATTTAGAGCTTTGCACCCCGATTGTCAAACTGTCTCTGTTTTCAATTACACCATCCTCAAGAACAGGAAAACACCCCAAAACTCTCACACGATCACGTACCAATGACTGTGATTAGCCACCCACTAAAAGAACTACAATCATTTCACATCGATCTTTGAATCCAGCTTGCAACAAAACATTTCCTGTCAAAATGATGTGCTTTTCTCCGTGAAAGTGACACAAAGGTCAAACGTTTTGGGATGGCTTTTATAACTCTGCAAATTGCTTTTCTGGAAAACAACAAAACTCAAGCACATATGATGTGAAACGCCCCGTGTAAAGAGATCCATGTTCTCTGGGTCGAGTTACAGTACTCCCCGCGGCACACGTAAAACGCATTCATAACAAAAACACCCATGAGAGAACTGCAGGCCCCGCCAGGTTAACATGATGAATCATTATGACCTCGGACTGACACGTGTGCATGTGTGTTTCGTTATGAGACATGTGCGGAGCGAGCCTGAGAGAAATGCGTCTTACCATGTGATAGTTCACGATTTCCTGAAGGCTCTCGCCACACTTTTCAAGACACTCCTGGAATGAAACAAATAATTAAAAAACAGGAAAAATCAGCACAGCTCATGAAGGTCTGACTGTTAACCAAGTCATTCGGTGATAGTCACTCACCGAGATCATCTCCTCCTTTTTGCAGTGGTGAGACAGGTCTCGAATGCCGTTGACGAAGAGTTTATTGGCGCCGATGTACGCACGACCCGCTTCGATCATGCCGCTGCAGAGCTTCACCAGCTAACGGACAGAGAGAGACAGATACAGAATTCTATTCAATGTGTTTATTGAGTCTGCTTATTCATCCAAGAAACAAGCTTTTGATGAAGTGATGATACACGTCCCCTAATCCTGGATGGCATACGAGCTTGGCGCACATTTGTTATGCTGTTTTATCCAGGCAGTAATGCGCTAGCGCTTAGTTAGCTCAGCCGTACGAAGGCCTTAAACTAGGCAAATACGACACTAATCAAATTTCAAAGTTTATTCATACCTTGTCCAGCTTGGCTTCTATTTCCACAACATCAGTCTCAACTTCATCTATATTCGCCCTGCAGAGACACAAGAAAAACACACGGCACATGATATATATATCAAAGTCATTACTGATTGGTTAGTATGTATCTTGATGAATTTTGGGTACATCAGTTCAGATCAATGAGGTTTCAGATCAATCAGTTTCTAAAAAGGGATATAAATCTGTGCTAATTAAAAGAAAACAAGCTGACAAAAAGATTAACTGCAATATCTGGTAATAATACACTAGCCAGTTTGACCAGGGGTACCACAAATGTAACATGGTGTGGAAAAACGCAAACATAATGAAATCAGATATAATTTGGTTGTTATACCCTGTGTGAGCAAAGTCATTTAGTTTTAGTCCGATACGATAACGTAGAGGATAAGAAAATCCTCTCAGGGTCAAAATGAGCAGAACACAACATTAGGATTGAAACTGTTCATTTTAAAACCATACCAAAGTGACACTGTTGACTTTATTATTTTCAATGCATGGACAAAAAAGAACCTCAACACCGTCAGTCATCCTCTTTAGAGGCTTTTAAGATGCATTTAGTTGATGTGGCTGGCTCTTATTATGCTATTGCCCCTTTAACGCCAATGACCTACAGTTGATCCCAGAGCCTATTTGTAGCCAATATAGACTGACAATAGAAAAAAACGTATCAAGTTACATCTTCACACCATCTTTCTCTGCAGTAGACGTGCTCTGAGATTGGGTTACACCTTTATGAAAATCAATTTCATAAATGCATGACGACGTATCTAATCTCACACTATCTGAAAGCCTACTTAATCCAGTTTAGGCTCCAGCTAAAAGCTATTGCTCTTATTCAGCCCACCACAGTTGGTGCATGTTTGACGAAACTCTGTTGAGACGTCTGAGGTTTTCCCTGCACAGCTCATCCTCCCGCACAGCATGCTCTGTTACTTAGATTTATCATGTTAGCTGACTCAAGCAGGGCCGAGAAGAGTCCGGGCATCGAGCTTACGCCTGGCTCTGTTTCCAACATTGCACAGTATATACTGTAAATCATACCATGATCTTCCTATAACTAGATAAATATCAAAAAGTACCACGGTATTACCATTGATGTACTGCTACATTACTTGTTTGTGTTGAAATTTACAAACTTTTTGGACAATTTTTATTTTTCCCTGGTAAACTGAAACTAATTTGTATCTTTATCTTTGAGGGACTTAATTTTGATTTGCTGAGCCACATTTGAAGCCATTTATTCAGCTGTAATGTGACAGTCAGGCTCTGACTCCCGAATATTTGTAAACACTGAGCTGAGGCTGTTTCTAAACGGCATGTACTTTTTATTTAATAAGTTCACATGTTTAAGAGCAGAATTCTTCAGCTACCATATTTTGTAATAAATGTTGTTTATATACAGTATATGTTTACATGCATATATATTTATATATTCATATTCTTGTATTTTATATATAAAGAAAGGTAATACTACAGTGCCCTCCAGGTTAGAATTTTGTGAATTTTTTTGAACGAAAGATAAACAAAATAAACAATGCAGATTTATTTTCACAGCCACCTTTGCTCAGATTTACCAAGGGTACCAATATTAGTGGAGGGCACTGTATATATGAACATGAAATTCTTCTTAACTATATACATGCATGTGTTTGTATTTATACATCATAAATATACACACACACACACACACACAAACATATATATGTATATATTAGGGGTGGGCATAGATTAATTTTTTTCATCTAGATTAAAATGGCTCATTTGAATTCTGCCAAAGTGAATTTGGGGCCCCGGCAAATATAGGAATGGGGCACTACATTTGCACACATTTACTTCAATCTACCTTGAGGTTCCTTTTTTTGTTGTTGTCAAAGTTGCTGCTGCACATTGCTGCCCCATAGTCACGTCCAGTGTTTCTACAGTTTTCATGTACATATTATAATTATTTCATTAACATTTACATTTAGGCTACACATAAGATAACGACAACAGCTGTGTTTGCATGTGAAATTAGGCACAATTAGTACAAATTGGTACCTCGTTTAGTACCGAGATGTAGATTTGCAGACGCTCCCTAAAGCAGCATAGGCGAAGCACGTTCAAATCCGACACACAGACGGTCCTGTTATTAAACACCATTACTATTCGCGTGTCCGTGCTTAATGCGCATCTCGTGAAAAGTATTTTGGGGGCCTAAGGCAGTTGCCTATCTTTGCCTAAATGGGTAAGTCCGCCCCTGCAGTTTGGGTAAGTATACATCCGCGCTAAAATATCACGGTCAAAGACAGCCCAACTTTGTGAATAGATTAACAGTGATTTTTTTTTATATCGCGCGATAAGAATCTCAACGCCGATAACGGCCCACTAATAATATATTGTCACGAGAGGGAGCCAACACAGACACAGGGGTGGAGACGACTCGCCTCGGAGAGGCTGTTTTTATTGAAATAATACATAATAAAGTGTCCATAGGGGAAAAGATGTCCAAAAGTAAAAGGGGAACTGGTGTCCTCGTCGTGCTCCAAGGGATGTGAAGGTCCGAGAGTGTTGAGGGATAAGGGTCCAGAGAAGGGGCGGAGTCCATCGACGATGCGTCTTCCGTACCCGCGAGGAAGCCTCCACGGCCCGGGCAGAGGTGGGTGCAAGCGGATTCATTCATATCCGTGCTTTCACCGTCATGCGTCTAGGTGCCGTTCATCGAGCGCCATTCTCCTCCAACGTCACGGCGTAGCAAACTCCCTCCGCCTCCTTCCTGGACCCACGAGGACACCAGCGTGCATGCACAAGGGGAAGAGACCGGTCTCCCAAGGGGAGGCACAGACGAACCTATAAGGGCGGCGGTGATGAGGCTTAACTCCGTCCACGTGTGCCCTCATCACACGCCGCCAGCGGTGTCCAGTGACGTGCCTCCCCTCTCTCCCGCCCACTCACGTCGGGAACCTGGTGAAGGGTGACGCTTGAGAGACGGGGGAAGGCGTTGATTCGTCAGCGAGGCACATGCCTCGCCACAATATATATATATATATATATATATATATATATAACACAAACAAAATGTTTTATTTTGGATGTGATTAAATGCGATTAATACTTGCAAAATTAATCAAGTAAGTGCATGTGCTAAACATGCCACTTTCCATCACTTTCGACTGTTAAATCACAGTAAAGTGCGATATGTCATGGCTTATTGCTTCATTACATTAATAACAGTCTAAAGAACAAAATAACAACAAAAAACAAGAAATATCAGCCAGCCATATGGCTGGATATGCCTCTTCCTGGTAATTTGGTTATCTTCTGCTTTGGTGTCAGAACGTGTTTCTTGGAAAACTTGATGCCAAGCTGTAATCATTTATGCCATCTTTGGCCACATGAGAGTTTCTGTCCCTAATGCACCGCTGGCCTCCCGGCCACTCAACCATCAGCCCAAAACGCACCCACACGATGAACAAACACTTAAAAACCACAGGACCACACGCTAGAAGGTCAGTTGCCATGGCAACCCACTAAGTGGGGCTCAGAGGTCGCAGTGGGGGGGCTTCTGCTCTGCTTGTGTGTGGATACTGACAAGACATTTCGTTATGAGTCATGAGCAATCAATACTCCACAGACCTACATACACACATAGACACAAACCCATTCAAAACTTCGGTCATCTCCGCTGCAGTCAGTAGCCATCTGGGACTTTAAGTCATTTTAAACACTTCAATGCTGCAGCTAAATAGATGGAGAGGAAACAGCCAACAGTAAAGGTAGGCTGCAACTGGCTGAGACCAGTTCTGGAACGGCCTGACAAATGCAACATGCAAAGGTGTTATTTCTGCTGAAGTCGATTCTTGTGAGGGAACTAACATGTTTTGCAGGAGGAACGTGAATGCTAATGTTTCTTTAAGAGAATAATATTTAGTATTTAATAAATTAGGCTATTTGCATCCAAAAAATATATTTCTAAATACATTTTTGAAATTAACTAATATATATATATATTTTTTTCTTTTTGGTTATACAACATCACATTTTCAGAGTCATTTACTATAACAAACGTTTTTTTTAAGCATATTAACCATTAACCAAGAGAAGAACCTGGCGTCTGTTTTAAACTAGATCTTTAAAACTAGAAATCATTTTCTTCATCTTGGACAAATTAGTCATGAACCATTGGCTCTTAGCGATGTCAGAGGACATTATGAGAGCCAAGACGCAGAGATCAGACTGTGCCCTGGCTCAGGTCTCAGCGCTGACGGTTCTCTCTCGAGAGAAGGAGAGTTTGGAGCTGCAAAGCCAAAACAGCACTTACAGTAGGTGTGGACCATCTCTGAGAGCATCTCTTGGACTAATCGCAGAGATTGATGCTACGGTATTGTGCAATAACCTGTTAAAAAAATTTATCTCAATGTGCATTTGTAATGCAACATCCTTGTTTTTTTGTTCTGAGGGTGAGAGGTCAGGCTTTGTTAATTAGCCTTAACAGTAAGTGCACTCATGAGCACTGGACTTCATATGAGCTATGGTGAATGACAAGGGTAGTGCATCCCCATTATCTATTGTTGGGAGGATCCTGAGCACATACAGACAGCTGAATTAGTCCTTCAAGCTGCCCAGCAGGTGGCCTTTTCCAGTGAGTTTAGGTACCGACTCCTAAAACACCCCCAGCAGCTGCCACAACATCAACTAATGGAATAAATACAGATATTAAGGATTTTTTTTTTGCCCTTTTAAAGAATCATGTATCTCATTATCATCTCAGCCCAGCTATACTAAGTGGAGGATAACCAATCCTAAGAGAAACCAAAATATAAAAGAACAGCTAGGGCTGTGCGATATATATAATGTACGATAATACTGTAATTGTTGTTTTAATGGTGTGTGATTTATCTGGTACATGCCTAAACTAAAACATTTCAAACAATACCAGATTTATTAACTAAAACACACCCAGAAAGTGATGTAGGCTAGACTACCACGTGTGCACATTTGATTTGGGTCTATTACAATTCATATATATTTACACCGATATGAAATATCCCTGTATGACTTTGTCCTTTACATTAATATCATCTGATATAGCGAATCAATATTACCTTTAGGGTCATATAAAGATATAAAGTCACACAGTTATGTCCGGATGAGACGGGACACTTAACCCGGCGTTCTAACCATTATCTGTGAGGACAGATTGGCTCCGCCCTTTTCTCTTGGACGTGGTGTGGACACTGGTGTGATAAGTTGGTGGTGGGGGGGAGGGTGGTGCAGCCTCCCATCCATCCATCCATCCATGCATCCATCCGCAAGCTATTTTTAGCCCCACGCAAGCATGTGTGTATGTGCATGAGTCTGACATCTCAGAACAGCCCCGAGGCCTGGCGTTTCTTCATTAAAACAGCTCTGTGGCCAAACCCATCGCATTATATATCTTTCAGCTTCAGGTTACAATCATCTAAAGGCGACAGTTTAATCAAAATGCCCTGAGAACATTGGAAAAGCTGCTGGGTGCACAACATTTTCAAGAAAACCTGAATTACGAGCATTGAATCAGTCTGTTATGATCCCCCATGAACTGATCATTTTCCCTTCATGTTCAAATATAGATATAGTTTCTTTTCTATTCCATGTCAGTATGCAGGTTAATTATTTTTGGAAATCTTTGTAGCTTAAACAACATAAAAATGGATTGGTTGCTTGCTTATTTGTTTATTATTTCATTTATTTTGGTGTTTGTTTGGAGACATGTCTAATTATACGGGGGAAAAAAATTACAAAATAGATCTATAAATAACTCAATTCATTAATAAAAAAAAACACATTTTTTCAATGATAAGAAGAATACAAAGAGGAATATGAATATGCAAACTATGAAGAATTTGAAGAACAAAAAATATACAAAGAAGAAGAATGCAAAGAATACGAATATGAAGAATACAAATACAAAGAAAAGCATGAATACCAAGAATACACGTTTCTAGAAGAGCATGTGCCACTGAAGACTAGAGTAATGATGCAATTTTTTAATAATCAATTTTAAAATGTATTGTTGAGAGAGAAAAACTTTAATGATTGCTGTTTTTTGACCGGCAGAGTATCTATACATAATACATGCATATCTATGACTGTGAGGTTAAAAAGGAATCAATTAATTATGACTTCCATTAATAATAGCAATAATATATGCTATATATGCATTGTTTAATGCAGAACAGAAACATATTAGTTCTGCTCGGCATGAACCGAATCCTTCTTTCCCAGTGGAGTCGATGTCCTGTAGCTTCATTGCTGGATTGTCCTTTGCTTGTCTATAAACATCCTCTATTTCATAGGTTGTTAAACAGCTAGGGTGGACTGTGCAGTTTTTATGATTTGCTGAGAGAGAAACCGTAACCCTCAGCAACTTCCATTTATGAGGCAAGAAAAACAAAAAAACACATTTTTATTATAAAAATATGACTGCTTTAAAAATATTTTCTTCTTCTATCTAATTTGTCTTTCTTCAATGATTTCCCAAATAACAGATCTCTCTTTTACTAGACTAAAACCAGAGACAGCTCGTTGTTTTGAACCATCTTGATTCTCACAGTCCAACACAAGCAGGACTGTGAGTCATGTGACCTCTAAGAGCGTGAAACAGCCAAACACAGCTGCAACACAGCTATATATCTTCTATATATGAAGGATGCACTCAGATGTGGGGAATTATAAAGACACCTGCGCGTCTACTAAAATGCTACGCTGTCTTTGGAGTCCTAGCGCAGCTAAGCACATTCCCTGAGCTGCTTCCGCTCACAAAGCCTGGACTGTTAGCAAACAAACTCAATAGGCCAACACAGGGGCTGTTTTCATCCGCTGAATGACTGGGGCCTTCAGGGCCCACAGCAAACGGATCACTGAATATCAATCTGTGTCCACATGTGTCCGCTATTTACAGGCTTTACTTTATAAGCAACCAAAACAACAAATGTGTGGCGCTTTATCTGGCAAACTGAAAGAACAGAGGATCTTTTTTTTCAAGTCGGAGACGCAGATAAATTGGTTTGGTTTCACAACGACTGGTTGGTTCGGCCGCACAATGCCTACAGTTATAATAGAGGATTTTACATACGCTCGCATTCTTTGTCTAACATTTGCACTAAATTATCAAATCAAAATATTTCATTTACTGAACATGATTGCTTTTTAAATGGGAAATGGTTGATATTTAAATAAAGAATGCATGCAATATGTCTCCAGTTGTGCATTTTAAAATGTCTTTTGTAGGGTATTGCTCCATTTTGACTTGCAGCACAGTATCCCTGTTATATAAAAACAGAGTTTGTGCCAAGAGTGACTGGCATTGAAATGGTCCCTTTTTCTGTCGGTCCAGCGATGACTGTGTCAAATTATATAGAAGCACCTTTTTTTCCTTTCCCATAAAATCCTCAGCTTGATAAAGATGCCAGCTGGCAAATTGTAGAGAACTGAAAAATGAATTATTCCAAGGACAAGCATGAGGAACCGCTTTTTTAAGGAGATTTGGGTGTATTTGAATAAAGCGAAAGAGAAGCACACAGTGAAAAAACAAAAATTGCTTGTGAATGGACATGCAATAGCAACTACGATTGTTAAAAAAAATAAAAAGCACTCATGAGAGAGCGGCATTCCAGTGGATGACGTTGGATGTAGGGCGCAGGTGTAGCATAAACTCCAAAGACAATGTGCAAGTCTCGCAAGAACCTGTCTTCTCTTGGCTTACATCAAAATTATTGGCCATCCTTGTTTTGTACTTCTAACTCATCACTGTTGTTTTGCATTATGCATTATGCATTTGTCACTTCTAACCAGAGGTCTTTATTAACCCCCCGGAGCCATGTGGAGCACTCTTTATCAGGGATAGATGCACTTTATTGGACTTCAAAATCTCAAAATCTTGTATTCATCTAAGAAAATAAATTAAAAAGAAACGTACATCTAGGATGGCTTGAGGGTGAGTAAATCATGGGGGTCATTTTTGGGCAAACTATCCCTTTCAGATACTAGAGTGGTGTTCTGGTTTGCAAAAATCCTAATTAAGATGTTTTAAGTGCATGTAAATGGGGTGAGTGAGTCAGAACATCATGACGTTTGCTGCGTCACATTGCGCGTGAGATCAAGGACTCTGCGGGTGGCCATGTAGACTCACTAGCATTAACCTCCACATATCGCTGGAGTTTGTTTGATCATCCTGGTATTACACCGCCTTCTAAATCAGAGAGTGGCACTGAGAGATAATGACAAGGGTCTCACCCTCCAAACCCACAGAGAGCGTGAGAGCCGTACGTCAACATGCTAACTGTAACATCTAGGTATGATCCCGTTTATCACCCCTTTAACTGTTCGCACTGGGAGAAGCACGTTAACGGCATTATAATGACTTTCAGATGGTGTCGAGCCGGAAGAGTCTTCGGCTGCACTAGATGACAGGGTCAAATGCCGCCCCTCAGCTGTACAGCATCTGTTAGTGAGGGTGTGTAGCTGTCCTGTTTAATGGAGTGAGCTGTTCCCAATCCCCAAATCTTGGAACATGGGAAAGGGGGCCACAGGAGTTGGAGAAAATCCAGGGTTGAGAAGAAACGACAGTTGCCAGATGTTCCCATCTGTCTTGAGCAATATCTTCTGTAGTCCAAGGTCTGTGAGAGTCACTGTTTTGAGAAGTATTCCACTCTGTGGAATGAGCTCCAAACGACTGAACAGGAGAAAGCCCAGACGAGAAGGTGGCAGAACCCTGAGGTGTTTTACCAAAGAGTTCCCTCAGGAGCAGGACTGTTTGCTTGAGCAACAGTTCAGAGAAAAACCAAGTGCAAAGACCTCATTTGTGGTGAGGGAAAAACAAGTACTAAAAGTGTCGGCCAGCCTGGGTTTACTTTGGCCTCAATCTTTCCTCAGCAAACTGCAGGGGAGCAAATGGCACCTTTTCCCTAAGTGAGCTAAAGACTTACGCCAAGTATTAGGCAACACTACGTGGCTTAAAACCGTTAAGCATCTGTACCGAGTACATGATCTGTTCTGAAGAAAAAACACAAGCATTACTGTTTTTACAGCACTATAGTTGAACTGTTTTTATGGCTCTCCATTCCTCTTCCTCGATGTTCAAATATTACATCACCGTTTCACTGCCGACACATTGCGTACAGAGTAGCGTTGGACAAACAAGCATCACACTTGCCTCTCAAATTAGTTTTGCTTTATACAATCAATGTTGAATTGTGCTGTATATGTAAGATATACTTATTTTGCACAATACATGAATAAAATATAATGAAGTCAATTACAAACAAGAGTGTCCATAATCAATAAGTGCAGATATATATATATATATATTTTAATCCTTTTTAATAAAAAAAAAAAAAAAAGAGCTGTTTTTGTATTCACTTTGGTTTCAGAACGAAAAACATTTTAAAGTGGACCATCAAGCAATAAAACATTTTCCTTAAATGTACTGTCTCTAAAAATCTCTAAAACATTTTTTTCCCCAAATATCATGAAATAATCATTTAAATATGTCACTGAGTTTTCTGGGATAAATCAGTTTAATCAAATTAGTCAAATCAGGGGTTTTCTGTATTCAGTTTTATAATAGTTCAACCATATGACATGTTGGTTGCACCTCATGACCTTGGTATGGCAGAACAGTTTTGCAAAAATTACTAAGCTTGAATTAGTCAAACTATTTATGGTCTCTTTAAAATAACCGCATTTGCCTTAACCAACCAGATACTCATATATACTGTATAAAACTGGTTGCACCATATGACTATGTTGGTTGTGCCACATGACGTCTGGTTGTGTCGAATATATTTAGAGTGTAGAGTTTCTTTAAAAGAACTTCATTAGCCTTAACCAGCCTGGTTAGGCCCCACTCATAACCTGCAGTCATTATAGAACAGCATCGAACGCTTGACTCATCACATCCTGTACAGTTAATGGAGTCTCTCGCAGCCTCATCTGCTGGGTGAATAATCAAGTTGCTCCTGTAACGGCTACTGCCTTACATGGGAATCGCGCTTTTTAAGAGGATGTTGGGAATGGTGTTTTTACTGGCTTGTTTTAGCAACCATAGTCCGGGACTAAGTGCGATCAAACTAAAAACCAGGCATGTTTTCTGCCACTGAAAACATTAACGTGTCATATCATATCTGATGGAGCCCCAACTTCTGTACAAGCTTTCTAGCCACTTTAAACCCAACATGCAATTTTATTTTCAATTGCTTGCTTTAGTTATGCTGATGTGGAGCACCACAAACCAATAATTACACCTGATCATCAGTCATAAAATGTACTTTCGATGCAATTTATGGGGCTTAACAATACACATGACAGATCAACATGGCGTCGGAATGCATGGAAATCTAAAAGTACTCAGGCCCACCCATGCAGCATGTTCACCAGCCAGACGATTCAAACCAATGCCAGAACGACTGTGGTTTGATTTCCCTCCAGAAACCTCAAAGATCTCAGAGAGGGAGACTGAAACATTCGGAATAAAAAACACCCTCTGCTCAAAGCAATCCAGTAGTGTATGGTCATTAACCACAACGGTTAAATTACCATCGGACACATTGTTTGTAAAAAGCACGTCAACGTTTCATAAAGCCAGATACAGTATGGTATTGCCATCTAGATGCAGAATTCCTTGGCATCTGCACTTATAGATGATCAATTCTACAACAATCCTCCTTTCTCCAGAAACATGTTCACTTCTAGAACAGCCCGGTTAAAAAGTCTTCTCATAATCATGTTCTGAACAAGCATACCTTTTACTAGCTGTACATGCATGGGTCATGAGTCGTAAGAGATGACTAGTTGTCAATCAGTTTGGTCAACTAGTTCAAAGTAGAGCCCGACCGATTTATCAGCAGGCTGATATTATCGGCCGATATTAGGCATTTTCCAAACTATCGGTATCGGCATTTATAATGGCCATTAAATGAATAGTTCAAAAATAAAATATAAACGGATGAAACATCGGCCAATATATATGAATATCGGATTTCAAAACCAACAAATATTTGTATAGTTCAAAGACATTTTTTAATATTTATAGTGCTGATTTTACCTTCAGTGTTTTAGTTAGCATGCTCACTGGATGCTGTAGCCTACATTACTTCTACAGTTGCCCTGCCTCTCTCAACCGCATCCTTTTCAACAAAGACCCTCCTTCCGACAAGCACAGCCTGCTCTCATTGGCCAGCTGACCCTGTGTATTGTGATTGGCTGAACTGTAATACCCCTTTCCATAATCGCAAGCTTCAGCTTTATAAAGACAGTTAATAATGTTGTTCGTTTTACTATTAGTTCAAGCCCAAAAGAGTAACAGAGTCATCATGTGACAAAAATTGTGGATAATGGAACATGTGATACTCAACATGGTGCAAAACTCTAATTTTTGCTATTGACTGTTCAAATGTAAACTAATAACAATACAAACTTACAGTCACTGATTCAGAATAAGCAAAGTCAAAATTGTCCTTTTTATTTATTTATTTTCTTGTCGATGGGCAGTGCACTGACATTCAGCGCCGTTGGGCTTTGGGCGTCGCGAGTTCGAGTCCCGGCTAGCAGACATTTCCCAATCCTATCCCCCTATCTCTCTACTGCTTCACTTCCTGTCAGTTCTGATCTATCCTATCTAATAAAGGCGAAAATGCCAAAAAACAAACAAACAAAATTGGCCCATTTTTTAAGAAACAGCCTTTGCACAGCCAGCCTTGTGCTCTCCTAGGTTCACGAAACTGTCGTCCATAAAACACACAAATTCAAACATTTGGGTTCTGCTGTTCTGTTGTAAATAATCCTAATTATTCTTAACTGCGTTGAATTTTACAAGGCCAAACAAAGTGCTTTTACACACAGCGTCTCCTGACATTATTGCATCAATATTACTGTGTTAATGAAACCATGCCTTCTTTCTTTGTGTGACCATTTGGGATGCATCATGTTAATATTACCTCATTGTGTCCCCCCATGTGGGAGTGTGTTTTCATGAGGCGCAGTAATATCATCACTCCTTGGTTGTATTGACGAAAAGTAGAAGAAGAGGGGGAGTTTTCAGGAGTGATGATATTACCGCGCCGAGGTGGAAGTGCTGCGAAGTGTTCTTCTGCCATACCTTATAGTTATCGTTTCAGCTGCTTACAAATGTGCCACGGTTTATTTTGTGGCACCATACTCATGTAACTAGTCATGTTTTTAAATAGGAAAAACATGGAAGTGTTTGGTGGCTTCCAAATGTATCCCTGATTGGATCCTAAGGAATGAATGGAGCTAAGCTAATGCTAACATAGTAGCGCTAGCGTGATTAAGCGCATGCACCGAGACGGGAGAGATATGCACCAACTCTTTTAAGTGAGAGAAGAACAGAGTGGAATACGGAAGAAACGGTGGAGTTTTCCTTTACCAGATGGACTGGAGTGCTGTGGATTACTGTGAGGTTTTTGGTCAGCTCATTCACTGCAGAGCATCCATGGGTGAGCAGATAATGCTAAACTCCTCCAAATCCGTTCTGAAGAAGAACCAAACTCATCTTCATCTCGGCTGGCCAGAGGGTTTGCACATCTTGAGCAAATGGTCATTCCTTTAACTATACAAACCTATTTTGACTAGTTATTCAGACTGCCTACCTATCCACTAGTCAATTTGAACAATACAGTTTACACATTCCTTCTTAGTACAGGTAAAGCATCAACACATTCCTGCGCAGCAGCCGAGACGCAGAGAAACAGAGACTGATCTGAGCTTAGAAAAAAGGAGAAAAGAGCCTTGATTAGCCTCTTTTCCTGAAGACTGCTCTCTGGGGATAGATGGACAACTCACAGGAAGTTTAGAGGGAAGCACTGGGCAGCGTGTAACTTCTCTGACTGGACAGTGCCAGAACTCTGGAGCGAGAGACTAATTCTCTTAGCGGGGTGTTGTGCTTGGCACAGGGACCCGGAGCAGGCGGATAAGCCTTGACACGTTGCTCCTCGCAGAGGATCTTTGCACTGTCCAACAGACAGTGGGAGAATCCACTTACATGCTAAATGACCAATATGGGGATTTCAAACTTTTTCAAACCCATTTTATAACCAGAATCTTTTCATAGATAGTGATACGAACAATTCAAAAGAAAATGGCAATCTTTAGTATACCGTAATTTATACTTAGTCAGTTGCTTAATATTGAAATAAGTTGAGTGGTCAATATTTCTGATCAGTGATTCCTATCTTTCTGCAGCTTGATTTTATTATTGACAGTATTTTTTCAATTTTCACAGATGGATCTCAGTCTCATTTTTAGAAGCATGCATCTAAATGATAATTAGTCTCGCGTAGCCAGACCTTCAGACTGACGGCTAAAGGGCTGGACTTCATAGCCGCTTACTTTGGCAAGGCCCGCCCATAATGCCGTTTGACTGACATGTCAAACAACCAATCACA
>JAUMHG010000051.1:3165621-3181125 GCA_032359395.1 Enteromius anoplus
GACTACAGAAATAAAACCTCAGTATATCTCCTTATAAAATGTTTTTGTAAGATGACATATACAGTAAAGGCTTTGTTTTATAAACAAAGGTTCGTTTTAATTGTGAGGGAAACACATATAATCAATGCAATACAATAAACATTTCTTAGAAGTCTAAAATGTCATATTTATATGCTCAAAATATGCTCACATTTTGGTGCAATATTTCTAAAAATGATGCATAGACAAGATAACTAAAGGTGCTGTAGTCCAAAGAGTGTTCATCTATATCAATATAAAATTAATTCTCATGTTTACTTTGTAAAAATCGATTGATTTCACATAAAAGAAAACAAAAACAAACATAAACCAAGACATGAAGCAGGGCATTTTTTCAAATTGCACTAAAATGTAACATTTTATAGCAAAGTTGATGTAATTTTGGGTAATATGTTGCAGTAGGGTTAAGAATGATTGCCCAAATTGTATTTGATTCTCTCTAAACCTGAAGTATCTGTATTATGTCATGATGTGAGCAGAGCTGTCATGCAGATGAGAATTCTATAATACTTTTTTGTCAAAGAGTAAAGAGTAGAGGTTTAGTTGAATATAAAACCACAGCAAACTGTCAGTAAACTGTAAAGGGTTTCCCCCTGAACAGTCTCCCACACAGTATCAGTGTTACAATTATGTCAATTGCAATTATCTTTTTAATCTCCATTGACAGAAGCACGCTCACAATGTGTGTGCTAGCATGCCTTTTTATTATAACATTGCAGTAATGACAGAGTTCCAGTTATGTAATATGCATCTGTGATTTAAACTGTCTTTATACATTCAAATCGATTAGTCTCAAAACAACTAGGATTAAGAATCTTATCTAAACCAGGAAATAATGTTTTAAATGAATAATTCACTCAAAAATGAAAATTTGCTGAAAAATTAGTTGAAATTCATCAATACATCTCTTCAGTGAAGGGGTGGCATCAGAATGAGAGTCCAGCAAATTTTCATTGTGGGTGAAGTACTCCTTTAAGAAATTTAAAACAGCAAAATCATGTTTCAGTGATAATGAATACATTTTTGCACATTTGTGACAATGAGCATGTGAAGTCCTTTGTACAAAAGGGCAGATTTTCTGCTTCCGTTCAAGGTGCCTTGGATAACGGGATCCTCAGGTGTTTTGTGTCTGTCTGCGTTTTGTGTGTAGAGTGCTGTGTGGAATCTAAAGCCGGTGAATGAGGTGTCCGTGGTCATCTCCAGCAGAACAGACACTGGTGTGCATGCCTTGTGTAACTCTGCACATGTAGATATCCAGCGGAGAGGAGACAAGCCTCCGCTGCCCGAGCAAAACCTGGTCGAGGCCTTAAACTTCCACTTGAAAGCAGAACCTATAAGGTGGGATTCTTGTAGGGATTTTAAGCTCAATGCTTATTAAAGGGTCAGTTTTTTTTCTACCACCTTTTCTCGGAAAAAAGGCATTAAAGTGTTGCAAATCCTGTCATGAATTACTCACCCTCATGTCGTTCCAAACCCATAAGACTTTTGTTCATCTTTAAAACACAAATTAAGATATTTTTGGTGATATCAGCGAGCCACCTGAACCTCCATAGACAGCAACACAACTGAAATGATCCAGAAACATAGTAAAAACTACAGTCAATGTGACATCAGTCAATTAACCTCAGTTTTGCGACGCTACAAGAATACTTATTTTGAGCAAAGAAAACAAAAATAACAGAATCTACTTCCCTGAGTTTTCCAACACACAACACATCCTCACGGCTTCCGCTAAACGTTAACATTATGTCAAAATCCATTCTTAATGGGGGCATAAGAAGCACAATTTCATTCAATCTCATGTTAATCTTGAGGACCTATAAAGAAGTACTGCATCCTTCATCTCCAAAAAGTCTTTAGCTTTATCATATATATATATATATATTTTTACATTTTTGGCACATAAACACTCTGTCATGTATCCAAATAGTTTTTTATTTTTTTTTATTTTGTCCATGTGTAGCATGAGAATCCAATTTATTGTCAGTGTTAACAATTTTGAATGCATGAAAGTGCATCCCTTTAAGTAGTAGGAAACGTAAGTCTGGGGAGAAGAGTGGTTGAGTAAGTTATTTATGTATTCTCGTAGTGTCACAAAACTGAAGTTGATCCGCTGATGTCACATGTTTAACTGTTGTTTACACTATGTTTCTGGATCTGGTTTGGTGGTCTATGGAGATTCAGGTGGCTCTCTGACATCATCAAAAATATCTTAATTTGTGTTCTGAAGATGAACAAAGGTCTTGCGGGTTAGGAACGACATGAGGGTGAGTAATTAATGACTACATTTTCATTTTGGGGTGAACTAACCCTTTAAAGTGAAAATAAAAAAAACTTAGCATTCTTACAAAAAATATGTATATTTTATAAAGTGCTGTGAAAAAATGAACTAATAAAATGAAAATATCTCCGCTGTTTTTAACATCGATGATAATAGTAAAAATGCTTCTTGAGCACCGAATCAGCATTTTACAATGATTTCTGAATGTTCGTAATAATGAACTTCTGAAGCAAACTAAAAACCAGAGACTACATATTATAACACACTCAAATTAAAAAAGGGACATTACCAGGTTATAAGGGAGCAATAAGGCATTAACATCTCAAAGATTTTCTTTTAAAAAGCAGTCACACACCGTGTTTTACACATCTACTGCAGTCTTTGGAGGTGTCTTGGTTGTGAAAGATCAGGGCCAGTTATCTGAAAACTCAATCCCCTGGAGAGGTATTTCATGGGAATTGCTTGGATCCCCATTCGTTGTTGTGAAAGGCACATAATCCCATGTTGCTCCAGGGGGAATGTGCTTGTATTAAATGCTGTGTAAATTGCTTTTGCAAAGTCACCTTGACACATCCTCTGTAGTGAGCTTAACCTGTGATGTTACTTTGCTGTAAGTGATCCACTTAAACCTAACAGTCTTGTTCTTCATATAATTACTGTGTAGTAATTACTAGAACTAGGTGCTAACCCTGAACCTACATGTAAGTACACATACTGTTAAATAAAGTGTGCAACCAATGTTTTTGAGCTGGGAAGTATGCATATATTACATAAACAAAAACGTTTATTTTGGATGTGATTAAGTGTGATTAATCGTTTGACAGCACTAAATTATTTTATACAACAAATATATATATATATATATATTTTAAAATTGAACAGCTGTGTTAAACTTTGATTGTTGGGGACCCATTATTTAAAAAAGAAAAAAAATGTCTGGGATAGTCTCGGACAGCTTAAAAAAAAGATTTTATTAATGCATTAACTACTTTAGGGCTGTTTTCATTTAACATTTGTCTTAAATGTCACATAAACATGTATATTGATGGCACACAGTGCTCACGTCAGGTTTGTGTGCGTTTTATTCCGTGTCCCTGTTAGCAGCGATTAGCGACTGCTGGTAAATCATTAATACCCACCGACAGACTCCTCTGGGAGCCCGAGCATGCCTTCTTCTCTATCTGTGTTGTGAGTGCTGAGTAGAGCAGCAAACTGCAGGAAATCAGCTCTAAAATTCCCCATCAACCCCGCAGAGATGCTGTGTGTCAGAGTGGTGCTTTTAGCTGGAGATGTGCACTGGCAGCTGTGCCCTGGGTTTCCTATGTTTAGCATCCTCACCGACATGTACTGACCACTGATGAAAAATACTATCATTTAGGGAGATTTCATTGTTTTAGAAAGTATAAATCTCTTTTAAAATGTAACTTATTTTTGATGGCAAAGCTGAACTTTCATAATTACTTCCGTTTTTAGTGCTTAGATCGATCCTTAAATCATTCTAATAGGTCGATTTGCTGCTTTAGAAACATTATTATTATCAATGTTGAAAACAGCTGTGCTCCCATGCAATTTTTACATGATTCTTTGATGAATTCAGACAGCATTTATGTAAAATATAACTATATTGTAGCAATATAAATGTGATATTTGATGCATTGTATATAAATAAAAGTTGGACCCTAAACTTTTGAATGATAGTGTATTTGAATATTTTGTTATACGATTGTAGGTGTTTCATTTAGTGCTGTCGAACAATTAATCACGCTTGATCGCATACAAAATGAAAGTTTTTGTTCACAAAATATATGTAAGTGTACTCATTATATTAATTATATATAGAAATACACATACAGTAAATGTTTTGACAATATTTTATATTATATCTAAATACATTATACTAAATACTAAATACTTATAAACATAGCATATTCTTCATAAATATATAAATGCACATGTGTGTATTTTTATATACATAATAAATACACACAGTACACATACATACATATATATATATATATATATATGGATTCAGGGATTCAGTCATGTGCTTCAGGGAGGTCTGGTGGGATTGTATCACATACATATTTCATGAAGAATTGAGACCCTTTGTTATCAGCGGTTTAATCAATAATGGCACTTAGTCAGATGAAGACCACCATCCCAGCAGCTGACGGTGTTTGGAGCAGGAGACCAGATATTGGACATGCTGTTTTATGTTTGTTCAACTCATTTTTATAATTATATTTATTTAAATAGTGTTTCATGTAGTAAACATGATATTGAGTATGTAAACTGGATTTTATTGTGTTCTGAGACTGACTAGAGAGTTTCACTTCCAAGGGAGGCCACAGAAAGGCTTAAAATCTGTTAAATCATTTTAATAAAAAAATAAAAATACCAACTTGATTCAACAACTATCTCCCGGAGGAGCTGGTCAATGCCTTGAAGAGAGCTGGGACCATCGTTTCCAAGGCTACTATCAGTAATACACTAAGATGTCAGGGTTTAAAATCTTGCATCACACGGAAGGTTCCCCTGCTTAAGTCAGCCCATGTCCAGGTCCGTCTGAAGTTTCCCAGGGATCATCTGGATGATCCAGAGGAGTTATGGGAGAAAGTCCTGTGGTCAGAGGAGACCAAAGTAGAACTTTTTGGTCTTTACTTCATTCGCCGCGTTTGGAGGAAGAAGAATGATACCATACCTACTGTGAAGCATGAGGCTGGAAGCATCGGGGGTGTTTTTCTGCACAGGGAACAGGACGACTGCACTGTATTAAGGAGAGGATGAACGGGGCCATGTATTGTGACATATTGGGCAAAAACCTCCTTCCCTCAGTCAGAGCATTAAAGATGGGTCGTGTCTGGGTCTTCCATCATGACAATGACCCAAAGCACACAGCCAGGAAAACCAAGGAGTAGCTCCGTAAGAAGCAGATCAAGGTTCTGGAGTGGCCTAGCCAGTCTCCAGCCCTAAATCCACTTGAAAATATTTGGAAGGAGCTGAAACTCTGTTGCTCAGTGACAGCCCCGAAACCTGACAGATCTAGAGAAGTGAGTCAAAATCCCTCCTGCAGTGTGTGCAAACCTGCTGAAGAACTACAGGAACCATCTGACCTCTGTTATTGTTAACAGAGGCTTCTGTCCTAAATATTAAAATGTTTTGACCTTAAGTGATCAAATAGTGATTTCCGGATTCTGTCTCTCACAGTGGAAATCCACCTAATGCTGAAAATTGTAGACTCCTCCATGATTTCTAAGTAAGAGAACTTGCAAAATCACAGGTTGATCAAATACTTACTGACCTCACTGTGTGTATATATATATATATATACAGTATATATATGTCAAGCACTAAGTATTTTATAAAGTAAAATTATTATTTTTGATTTAAAAAAAACAAACTAAAACCTTTTATTATCCATTAATGTAAATTCATTGTTTATGTTTTTAAAAGTCAACAGTAAAGAAAATTTTTTTTGTAATTAAGTAATTTAATTATTATTAATAGTTATTTCTGAAACTATTGTAAAATTATTGCAATTATTTAAAAATGTTTGATTTATAAAACAAAATTGCTATTTTATTCTAATGATGTTACAACATATGCAAGTATTTTCAAATATATCTGTGACGTAGCAGGAAAGGGGCCTTCAACAAAAAAAGAAGCCTTGAAGTCAACAAGTTTACTGAAAATGTTGGCAAAACTATTAAATGGTTTCAGCAGTGCATCAAAAATTCCTTTACTTGAGTATGCTGTGTTGAAGAGATGAATGAACACATTTCCATGTCACTCTCGTGTTCTGTCCTCAACCACGAGTATAAACCGGATTTGTTTGTTATGATATCAAGCTGCATTGATGATGAGTGACTATGGTTTGTCTCACATGGAAACCAGTGCTATGATCTTTCTTCCAGTGTCTTGATTAGTCTAGTCTAACTTGAACCTTTTTGGGAGAAAACTGGTGGGTGAGTTTACAAAACAAACATGTACTTTACTTCATTTGAATTAGTGTCTGCTATTCTGTCTTTTTTCCCAGAATCACCAGGGCATACCGTGTCCACAGTGACTTCCACGCACGCTACAGGGCCGTCTCACGCACATATGTGTACCGCTTTGCTATGGGTCTCAGACATTACACAGAATTGCCAGTAACGGAGAGGGACCTATGCTGGGCGTTACGAGACACGTGAGTGCGTCCCCTCTCTTCTGCACATGCTCTAAAATCGCATAGACACAGTGGAAGAAGCAACACATGAATTATACACACTTATACAAACAGAACCCATTTAATGGGCGAGCGAATGATTAGCGTTTATCTAGGCCAACGCTGAAACCAAAGGACTCAGATGAGGAAAGTATGCATTGCAAGAGCAGCGCGTGCCTCGGATGTCTTTTTGAAGCAGAGGAATGTTGCAGCGAGAGGCTCGTCTTCAAGGGTGACGCGTGAACATTAGTGCTATTTTTTTCCCACTCTCTTCATTTTTAGCCAGAAAGTAGGCCAAGATAAGCTCGGGGCTCGTAGTGACGCAGAACAACACCCACAGTCATCTTATGTCTGCTTCATGCGCACACATTCCAGCTGCTTTCCCATCTCATTCAGAAGAACCTGGAGTACTTCCTTTAAAATGGATGTCTATAGAAGCACGTCTGAACGTTCCTTGACCTGTGTGGGTTTATGTCTTCATTCATTTCCTGAGAGATATATTGACTGTTAATAAATATTTGAGCTGATTCTCTTGGAAAACATAGTGAATCGTCAGGTTGAATGTTTGAATCATTGATTTTTAGCACCATAGAAATAAATATGACTTGACTTGTATAGGTCATTATAGGTCCTATCAGAGCAAAAATATGAACATCAAGATATACAAGTACGATTTAAAAGAAATTGATGATTTTATTCAATATTAAAGGGTTAATCTACCCCAAAATTAAAATGTTGTCATTAATCACTTAGGGGGGGGAATAAATAAATGTCACTATTTGCAATAGGTTGTATACCATGCTACTTTAACCATGTACTGTAAATAGAATCTATAACTATTTGATTGTAATCTAAATAGTATCTATTGCATTTTGCATTTGGTGTTAATAGCCTCTGTTGCTGTTTACACATGTGCAAATGGCAGCTGACAAAACAAAAAACAAATAAAAAAACGAAATTACTGGGTTAATCTTTTTCCTGTTTCTTCAGTTGGTAAATGCCTTGGAGAACACTGAAGCATCTGTACGAGCCTGCCTTAAAAAAAATAATTTGTGACTCATGTGGGAACACAAAACCATAAGGTTGCTGGGGTGAATTTGTAGTAATAGCCATAAATACATTGTATGGGTCAAAATTATAGATTTTTCATACATGGCAAAAATCATTAGTATATGTAGTACTGGAAATATCATGTTCCATGAGGCTATTCAGTAAATCCCCTACCGTAAAAATATTTGTAAAATATTTTTTGCTTAGTAATATGCATTCCTAAGGACTTCATTTGGACAGCTTCAAAGGACATTTTGATTTTTTGCTACCTCAAATTCCGTATTTTCAAATAGTTGCATCTCGCCCAAATATTGTCCAATCTCAATTTAGAAATTTGACTTGAGTACGACTGGTTTATTTGCTGAAGTAATAAAATGCACTAATGAAGTATTGTTGAATGCAGTCTAATGGCTCATTTACACTATGCTCAGTATGTATATGCAGAGTTTGATGCTTGCCATTACTTCTTACTCCCAACAGGAGTCTTGATATCAATGCAATTCAAGAGGCTGCTGAGCTGCTGTTAGGAACCCATGACTTCAGCACTTTCCGTGCCTTGAACTCAGAGACGCCCTTCAGGAACCCAGTGAAGACCCTAGACAAGATCCAGCTGGAACCTGGGATCTCGTTCAGTCAGAGACACTTTCACAGGTAGGATGCATCTTAATAGAGATTAGAGGAAGCTTTTGTTTACTCATCTTCATGTCATTTAAAGCTAAAACTTTGTTTTGAGGAACACAGAAGGAGGTGTTCAGCAGAAATGTTTGTGCGGCTGTTTTCCATACAGTGCTAAGAGCACTGTTGAGCTCTAAAACCCTCAAAAAAGCATTCTAAAACAACGAGGCGTCTTGTTAACTATAACCAAAGTCTACTACACTGAAAGGAATAGTTCACCCAAAAATGAAAGTTCTGTCATGATATACTCAGCCTCAAAACTTTTCCAAACTTGTATGGTCTGCTGAAAACAAAAGAAGGTGTTTTGAAGAAAGGTGACCAAACAGGTGTCCACTGAGCTCCATAGCATGGACGATAAAAAAAAAACTAATAATAATAATATATTTCTGTATTACCAAAATGAAATGAAGTGCAGTTTATCCCACAATTTGCAAGATTCAATTCTGTCATTTGGTTAATGCATTGTATTTTAATAGCCACTTTTCTACAGCATGTTGAAGGATTAAGCAAATGTGGAGTCGTTCTGCATGAGAGCATATAAATAGCCTCTGATTTCCTAGAAAGATATATGGCTGAACATCAAGGCCAGAGCTCGTCCAATCTGCAGTGAATGGATCAGCAATTACAGCATGCTGCTAATATAAATTCCTTATCCAGACATAAACCCTTTTGTCCATTTATAACCCTAATTACAGCTTTACATAGTAAACCACAGTTCTTAAAACACTGGTCATTGCCAGCTACCAGCTGAAAGAATGTACACGTTATTGTAAACATATACATATTGAAAACACACAGTACGAAAGGCTTTACAGCACAGTGGATGTCCGGGCTTTGAAGCTGGTGTTTCATCAGTCGTCTCTTCTTTTAGGCATGTGCAATGAGACTGTTGCTAGGCAACTGATGTTGGACTAAAGCATGATGTTGACAAAAGCAGGCTGCTCATTCTTTCAGTCCTTAGCTGAGGGACAAACACTGTAGCTTGTCAGACGAGGTGAAGGATGGCTGTTTTTATACTGTCCACATTTTTCCCAAAACATTATAGTCACAAAAAATATTGATGATCTGGGATATATCAGTCAGAAGCTAATTAAATAAATGAATGCTTTTATTCAACAAGGATGGATTAAAATTAAGTCAAGACATATCTAATGTAACAAAAGATTTCTTTTTGAAATAAATGCTGTTTTTTATTATCAAAAAATTCTGAAATTAATGTATCATGGGTTTCACAAAAATTATTTATTTTTTTATTTTTATTAAAAAAAATAATAATAATCAGAAATGTTTTCTGAGCATTAAGTCAGCATATTAGAATGATTTAGAAGGATAATGTGCCTAGAGTAATGGTGCTTAAAATTCAGATTTGCATCACAGGAATAAATTACATTTTAAAATATATTACTGTAGAATATAGTTATGAAACATTGGACATGCAAATGAGACTAGTACTACGGTGAAGTGCTTTACTGCAGCTTAACTCAATCAAGTGCATTCTATATGAGAAAAATAATATATACAGCATATATACAGTATATATACACAGTCTAGTCTTTCACGCTACCTGTGTGTCAGTTTGACTCTTGTTAAAGTTTTAAATCCCTGCTGTGGACATGCTCTTCTCTCGGTCACAGATTATGGAAAGTGAAACGGGAATGGTCGCAATTATTCATGCATATTAAGATAGCTTTTTTTTAGATTCTTATTTACAGCATCATCTTTATAGGCTGTATATTAACCTATTGGGAGAAAACTGGTAGTTTTATGTGAAATCAGACATTTGAGCACCCCATATAGCCAAAATAACATGATCATAACACCTCAGAGAATATTGGTGTTGAATCAGACTCGTCTTATCGGAAAGCACCGAATCTTGACTATTCTGTGTCACCCTTACTAAAAAATAATTCAGAAACATTAAGGATTATCCCTCAAATGCCGTCGGGACATATGTTTAAAACCAACTCACAATGGGATCCCTTCAGCAGGTCACTTTGGATTTTTCATGTGCATCTCTCAGCTGTCATAACACACACACACACACACACACCATCTGCTCTGTTTCACACTAATGTCAAGATCTGCAGGGGATCAACTCCATTTATCATCCGCACACACACACACACTCATACTTGCATTTGTGGTTTATAGGGACCACAGGCATAATGGCTTTTAAACTGTACAAACTGTATTTTCTGTCGCCCTACACCTAACCCTACCCATCACAGAAACCCACTGGCAATTTGTTCTAAATTTCATAAAACACTGTTTTTGTGGTTTTTAAGCCTTTTGTTTTAAGAGGACAAGTGGTGCAGTTAATCTGTACATGTATTATTAACTTGGAATCAAAACTACAAGATGAATTGTTAGTAGGCAAACAAGGTTTTAAGCTATACGAGTAGTTAAATATGCCATATTCTTCTATATCACAATGAAGTAAGAGGACAAGAAGCATCAGGAAGATGCTCACATGTAGCTATCAGATATGTCTGTGATGTCATATGGAGATGAATTAATTAATAAATGGAAAAGTCTAGATGTCCAGGTGATTAGTTATAGTTAGATATGAAATGTTTGTTCGGTCACTTGAGATCTGATGTTCCTCCTCAATAGGGTGATATTTATTAAAAGGATCACATGGCCACTGAAAGTGGATTGTGTTTGGATATATGAGGGGGAAAAAACAACAAGTTGATGAGGATTCTTGAGGGGATTATTAGTTGTGAAACAAGATATGCTTATATAAAGGGTTAAGGTCTGGCTAGTTAGCATTAGCTTATTTAATGACAATGCTAGTTAATAGCTTAAATGCATAAAATAACCCCGTTCAAAAGTTTGCATCCCCCTAATTCGTAATACAGTGTAAATACTGCCCTCCAGAAGCGACAGAAGATACATATTTCCCAGAAGACAAAATAAGTTAAATGTACACTAATCTTGAAATTCATCGTCCAAGGTGTATGTGAACATTAGGCTTCAACTGTACGTGTGTATGTATCAGCATATTAGAATGATTTCTGAAAGGATCACAGCGGATTCCTCGCGTTAGTGTCGAATATTCATGTAACGCACTCTGGCTGCTTTAAAGCCGTGATTAAACAAGAGCCAGACGATCTCTGTGAAGTCCTTCCAAACATATCTTGTCGTGCCTTTACTTCCTGTTAAAAAAAAGGCCACTCCGAAACATTGACCCTCTGTCGCAGTAAATCTCGGCCTCTCTGCTTATCCAGTTCTCCTGCTGCAGCTCCAGCTGTTTATTTGATGCAGGATAGCACATTTAGTTTTAACAGAAGAGCTAGACTGAGTGAAGGGGGCCTTCACGCTTCACCCACGAATCAGGAATTGTATTCGTGTTTGGTGGCTTATTTCTTGCATTTTTCTTCATTTTCTTTCAGAGATATTCAGTTCTGGGAGCTCACTTTTAAAAGTAGGTCTTTTTTATACAGACAAGTAAGTACTGGCTTTGTTTCCTAATGATTATGAAATCGATGTTGCATTATAGGATGTCTGCCTCCTAGTGTTAAAGGTGTGAACCTGCACCGTTTCATTTCAGTAGATGATGGTGAAATAGGATTACTAGTGATGTAATCAAAGTGACTCGTTTGGCTCACAGGTGCGGAGGATGACGGGGGCGCTGGTTGCCGTGGGTCTGGGTAGATTGTCTGTTGGTCAGATACAGGAGCTGCTGGAAGCACGAGATTCACTGGCTTTCCCCAATAACATGATGGCCCCAGCCCACGGCCTGTTTCTGACCCGTGTACAGTACAGAGACACAGGTAAGTGCACGTGTATGTAACATGTATGTATCGTACTGTACAATCACAGCACACTGCACAGAACACATCCCAAAATGCAATGGGCTTCAATTGAGCTTCCATGTCAGTTAATTAATAGAGTAGGGAATCTATGACGCCACTGTGTAGGCTGATCATCTTTTGGGGTTTTGCCTACAAAGTGACATCTCTAATAAAAATGCACAACTGTGATGAGTGGAGAATACTACTGCCGTTTCGTTATTAAATAACAAGTAATATACAGCACAGTACACATATTCCAGTCCACGAGATCATGCACTCTACAGAGGTCACTATGAGGTACATCAGTACTAAATGTTTTTTTTTTCCCTCTCAGATCTTGGGGCTTGTGTGCTGGCTGAATAGTAATGTAATAATGTAAATCATTATCGACAATGAAGAGAGCGATTTCACAATATCGATTGTAAATGTTTTTAAAAATGTATTAAAGTCTTATTTTTTATCCCTTGTCTCCAATACTTTAATTAAAAAGAAAATTTGCTCCGCTTCAAATGTTGATTTGTGTGTTTATGTAAAATGTTTAGTTTCCGTTCCATGTTTTCTCAAGCTGAGAGATAATATCATATTTGGTGGTGTTAAAAAAGTTAGATAATAAGTTATTCTGTTTTTATTTAAGCATCTTCAGATGAGAGGCATGTTCAGAACATTCTCTTGTCGCTACGGTTCTTTTTTATCAGAAAGGACTGCATTTAACCAGCTTGCTTCACAAAAGTAACATTCCAATACATGTATTTTTAGTTTGAATATTTTTTTATTGTGTGGTAATGGTTTTATTGTGAATAAATCCTGTTTGAAGGGCGATGTTAGGCACCTTTTTGCTTACATATATAACATTATATTACGTATGTATTACACACACACAAACATGTGTATGTGTCACTGATCTATAAAAGAACTTATATAGATGGATAGATGAGATATATACGTATAGATTTATGATTCACTTCAAACGTTGATTTCAAGAGAATTATTACAAAGTTGGCTAAAGATTTGGCTCGATAGTTTTATTTTAGCGCACATCGTTCAGACATCAATATCACCACAAAAGCAACAGACCTGAGAGGTGCTGGATTTGTTAAAACAGTTTTATCAAGATCCGCGGCAAGCAAGCGTTCCTCATCCTGTAACGTCCCCACAGATCACGTTCGCAGAGATACATACTTTTTTGTCATCAACATTCAATTAAGGTGAAATATGGAAACTAATAATCATTCCAAAAGGCCGATTTGTCAGCCGGAAGTGCGTGTTTGTTGAAAAAAACATTTTTTACATAAAAGAATACGAGTGAACGTTACAAAGCCATCACTGGGGTGAACGTGACACAGTGCTTTGTGGTGCTGTGGAAACAACATAACTGAACCGTCCTCAAGCATTATGGGTATTTCAAGTTAAATACTCATTTAAAGTAAAAATGCAGGAATGTGTCTGATAACAGAGACAAGTCCATTTATTGTCCGATGCAACACCAGATCAAGTCTTGGTTTCGTTAAATCATATTTCAACTTTGTTTACAAGAAAAGGCAAAAAAAATAAACCCCTCTATTTAATATCTTTGTAACATGTATGATTGACAGCTTGAACCAAACTGAGAACATGAACAAGGCATCAGGAGATACATTTAATCGATCATCAAGCAAAGTCTTCCCTTCAGAAATGAGACTTGCACACTTTACCAACCTCACTACTCGCATACCAACCAATAAAATATACATCTATTATAATGCATATATATATATATATATAATGGAGCGGAGTGTAGTGGTTAAATTAAAACACCCATAATATAAAAGAATCATTTGCTACCCTGAAGAATACAGTGAGATTGTAGAGGATGCGCTCACATCTGCCTTTTACATTTTTTAGGGCGACTGCAATTGGGAATGTGGCACAGCTTTCGGTTGCATGTGTACGTATACCTGATCCGTTTCCAATTCAACACCGTCTGTTACTGGGAACACAAATAAAGCTTCTGCTCCAGAGCACTCTTACAACGAATGCTTTCTTTACACTGCATCTGTTAAATAGAGCAACACTTTCACTCTTTGTACTTATTAAATATACACCACCATATTCGTACACGATGAATAGACACGTTTGTGTTATCCACGTGAAACACTGGCGAATCCTATGGAGGCACAAATCTTTAGCTTTTGCATAATTTTATATCGTTAAAAGGAGTTTGGCATCCGTTCCGGTTGAATTCGAAGCCAATAACTGCCAGCCTCCCTTTTGTAGAAAAATGAGGTATCGAGTATAAATGTGTAACACAATAACAGCAATCTTTCACTGTGTTAAATAAACCCTGAATTTTGACTCCCGAGTTTGAAGCGTGACACCAAATGATTTCAAACAACACAAATGAGCTGGACTGAAAATGCTAGTTCTTTATGAGGCGTAGCGCACAACTTCAGCTCGTGCCACAAACATCCCACGTTTGATATCAATATAACAGTCAGTCAATGTCATTTCCCCCCCCCACGCTTTGGTGTGAAGGCAGGCTGTTAAAAAATGTCAATTTAAAAAGTTCAAGATGAAATGGTGGATATATTGTAAGACATTTTGTTGCCAGACCTCTGCTGTAGCATTCTCGTACACGTGACGTTAAGACTAGACATTCAAACATTTATTAAGAAGTACAAAGAGTGAAATGCGTTTAAAACAAAACCTATTACACCATCTGAGATAAAACTGCTCCACATGTAAACATCCTCTCGGGCACAGCTCTGCTTCCAGCCTCTGAATTAAAACGTAGCGTTAGCTCAGTTGGCGATTTTCTCAATTTCATCCAAATCATCAGTGTCCAGCTTCTCGATTTTCTTATCTGTAAAAGGAAACAGATAACGGACATTAATAATTGAACAATTTAGAACCACGAAAACAGCAATAAATAGACGCATTGATTAAAACAGGGTTTCTGCAGGATTTTAAGACCTACAATAAGTAAATGAATACCATGAGAGCGGGGGACGGTAATGTCTATAGTACCGCATTAAACTGTACAATTACTGTAAAATGCATCGTTTTGTTTTAGTGAGAACCTGCATCTGAATTGTAAAAGTTTTATATAATGATAAACTTTACCTTTCAGCCTTTAAACCATTTTTTAAATATTGACAAAAAAAACATGTTGAGTGTGTTATTGTGCTGATATCTTAAAGACTACCATGGACAGCTGACTCCTGGATTTTTATATTCTTCATATTCTGTGTGGTCAATTCACAGTGATAGAAATAGTGATAGTGACAAATTAATCTTCTTCCAGTAAGTTTCTGGGCATATTTACCTTTGAGCCATTCTTTGGAAAGAGTGCATCATCTTTTGAAAAACATTTTTGCTATTCCCAAGCAAATGAAATCAGTATCAACAAAATGTATCTCTGCAGTGCATCTCAACTGGCATGTAGAAGTATTTACAGTTAAATGCAACTTAGAGGACACAGA
>JAUMHG010000051.1:3213272-3234713 GCA_032359395.1 Enteromius anoplus
GTGTGTATATATATATATACATACATAAACACACACACACTCTTGTTTTCATGTTTTCTGGTGTCTCTCCATAGGTGTAATGATGTTTCTTCTGTACAGACCGTATGTGGTATTGTCCTACACTTAAACCAACCCCTTACAGGAAACTACAGGCATTATTAGATTGTCAAAAACTGACAAGAAATTGTTTTTTAAGCTTTTTGAATTACGGGGACACTACCCTCATAAATCACCTTCATATCTATCTAATACCTATGCCATTCACATGTAATTATGTACATTTGTGTCCTCATAAACCACATAAACATGCACACACACACACACACACACACACACACACACACACACACACACACATATATGTAAAGAAAAACATTTATTTTGTGATTTTTGTAATGTGATTAATCACGAATCGTTTGAAAGGTATTAAGAGTTTATTCACACTGAACAAACTGGTATTATATGCAATACACAGTTTTGTTAGTCTGAATTGGCTGATGTCCAGGTTAACTAATAACACTTTGATCCCAAGTGACCCAGCCTTGAACTGCGGTGAAACAGCACTTACTGTTGTTTAATGACACAACAGTGGCACGAGAGAGGACGTTTTTGTCGTCACAGAAAGTAAATAAAAACTTGGCTCCTTACCTGACAGGCCCCTTCCAGACCAGCCAATAGGAATGGGTACAAAACACAGCACAAGATGTACCGTACCTTACATAATAATTGTTGTGTGTTGACAGTGTGATGTAACGTACGTCAACAACTCTCATTTCAACTTTTCGTTATTTCTCTGCATCAGGCTGTAATGTAGAAAACGCGTGCTTCAACTTGGGAATCTGTGCCGAGAGAACTGCGATCTCAAAAGCTGTATCAGAGGGCCACAGGGATTTCAAAGCCATTGCTATTGCGAGGTAAATTTCTACTGTATTCACAGGCCCTCTGGTGGTGGAATGACATTTCTAACTACCTCCATATTCGAAAATAATACTTGTATAATGCGGCATCATGCCATGTCTTTTGCTCTTTGTTTTAGCGACTTGTGCGAGCACTTTATTTCCCCCTGTGGTGGCTGCAGGCAATTTATGAGAGAGGCAAGATTATTATACCACAGTATTTCATATCAATTAATCAATAAACATTCTCACTAAACATGTTATTTTTTTTTATACAGTTCGGTGCAAACTGGGACGTTTATTTATCCAAACCTGACGGTTCCTATGTGGAGATGACTGTTGAAGAACTCCTGCCTGCATCTTTTGGTCCAGAAGACTTAAAAATGAAGAAAGTGAATATTAGGAACGAGTTTTGAAGCACCGACTCCAGAAAGACTTCGTACCTGACAGTTCTGCTTGTAGATAGAAAAAGGTGTATTGTTGTATGTAAATGTGTACATTTGTTCAAAAAAAAGATTCCCATTATTATTTTTTGAATAAAACTAAGTAAATACAGCTATAAACATAAAAGAACACATGTCGCTACAGTACAAACTTTATTAATTTTAAACAATGAATGCACATATAAATCAACCACAAAAAAGTGCAACGTAAAAATAAGGTCATTTTCCTAAAAGAAAATGGCAACTGATGATATTCTTTACCTTAAGTTATAGCGATAATTCATATGCAGTTAGAACCTCTATTTAAATATTAGGATTATGAATCCATGAATCCCAAGCAAGCCGTCAAAGATCAAAACATGAAACAAATGGCTGTAAGGAAAGGCAGCACATGCACCAATGGCAGTAAAATCTAAGTGTCTTCAAAACGTGATTCTTCATGCAATGCGGTTTAGTAAATTTGTAGTTGGAGATTTTGCATAAGGAGAGTAAGATGATTAAACCTGCACACACACCCACACACACACACACACACACTTTTTCAACTTCTATCATTCATATAGCAACTCTGACTGGATAAAGGCAGAACGGTAATCTAAAAACGAGCTGCTTCTAAAATCTGGCCTGTTGCTGGAATTCACAGGACCCTGGATGAAATTATAAGGGTGGGTTTAGCTGCCACATACCCAGCAGTCTAAAGACGGAAGCTACACAGAGAGGCTTTATCTGGGTACTGGCATCCATACAGAGATGAAACAACCATACAAACAGAAAGACAGTGTACGATACAGATCGGAAAGAGTTTTGCCCCAAAAGCAGCCGACGAGCACATGGTGCTCTAAATAACGAAAACCTCTACTCATCACCAGTGCGTTTTACAGAATAAATTAATATCTTTTAAAGTAACCGAGTAATTTGGATCGAAAATATGTTGAGAACTCAACACTTTTCACGTCACTTCTGCAGTGGGCCTGAGGACAAAGGCAAAGGCGAGTCTTATTTCTGTGGCGTTATGGTGTCCAGACCGGGCCAGGCCGGAACATAGTGCCGTGGTAGAGTTCCCTCCATAAGCCTCTCCATCCACAATCCCAGTCGATCCAGTTTGTGGTGGATCTCCAGAGTGGTGGCCTTCTGTCGGGAACTTGACCGGGACCTCGAGGCTTTGCTTGGAACGGCATCCTCGTCGGAGCACCTACTACTTTCGGCTTCCTCCCCTGTGAAGACGGGTCTGAATATGCAGAAGTATTTTTTGTGGCCGTTGAGCGCCAGGACGTGGCCAGTGTAGTCTGATTTATTGGAGACGGGCTCCTCCTCTTCTTCCTCTTCGTCCAAGCAGTCTGACGGTCTGGCTTCAGGAGCTGACTCCATGAGGGAGTCCATCCATTGGCTGTGCTTGTCCACATTTAAAAAGGAGTAATGAAGAGTCTGAGACCTGCGGGAGGGAGTAGGGATAGTTGGATTTAAGTTGGAAGCACAAATGCTCAATACATTTTCTGGAGATGTGCTTTCTTCAGTGTTTCTTTCTATTAATGTACCGTTACTTTCCAGATACGGAAATAGGAACAGATGGACATTTAGCTTCATATTCAAATGATGCTTCATTGAAATATTTCTTGTGACTTCACACACCTAAAGGAACGCCCCACTGGAGGACAAAACGAAGCTTTACTCCACTGACTGCCAGTCGTTTCTACACAGTTTGCATTACATAGTAATGTAGTAAAACGCAGAATTAAAAACACTTGTAAGATTTTGTTTGGTTTAGGAGCGGGGTTAGGTTTAGGTCATTCAAATTGGCAATTCAAAAAATCCTATAAATTGGTACGAATTGCCATGAGGTCGAGCTAAACTATCAGTTACCTGAATGTACCCTGATTGGCCAAATGCAGATGAAACGCCAGCTTCCCAGCATTTTTAGAAAGCCATGCAAACATATTTATTCCCTATAGATTAGGGCTGCACGATAATCATAGCGCGATATGTTTTGCGCATCTTGTCAGTAAAGCCAGTTCTGTATCAGCGGTATTGAGTGGTCTTACATTGAGCCGCATTCACTACCCAGAGCCGTTTGCCTAGTGAATGCGGCTCAATGTAAGATCACACACCTGATGGAAAACATATCGCGCTGGGATTATCGTGCAGCCCTACTATAGATCGTAGAATCCATTGTTGCCAATGTTCAAAGACCTACTGATGCCAACGATGCTTTTGGGAAACACAGCTATTGCATATTTGGAATATGTCTATGCAGCATCTTCGACCATGGTTCAGTTGTCTAAGCTAGTGAAAGATAACGAAAGCTAGCAATGATATGCATGTGTGCTAAGCATCAAGCGGTCTTCTAAGAAGGAAAGTTTTGAGTTGAACCAATGACAGTAAAAAGAAAGTTACTAAAAGAAGGTTCATCTCCAGAAACAGGTTTTAGCACTCTCTCAAACACATGCAGGCCTCACCCTGAGAATGAATACACTTCTTTGGCAAACTTCCTGAGCAGTACTTGCTTAGACGCATCAGTGAGGATCAGCACAACGTTGATGTGACCAGGCTTTAACCTGACTAAGTTACTCATGTAGGTGATGTCTGTCAGCTCCGTCACCTCCACGAAATTCTTCTTCGGTGGACGACTGGAACAGGAAAGCCAACTATTATTCAGCTAATTAACACAAACACATCTGTGATCTCAAAATCTCCATTTGACTGGCTGTTATTTTATTTTACATATTATAATTTATATTCAAGGTAGTAGTCTTACCTTGAAGTGCTTTCTTGTCCTGGAGAACTCTCTGGTGTCTTTGGTGGATCAGTGGCCTTCTGTTTGGTTGGTTTGTCTTCCCCAGCATCGCTGTTCGTTCAATCAATCAATCAATCAATCAACTCTCCTTACACAAGCACTGTGATATAACAAAATCTGCTCTACCTGAAGGCCTGAATGATTACAGTCCCAAACAGGATGAAAAGAGCGGAGAAGATCAGAGACAGTACAGGCATCATCTCACGCCTGGGGAAAGCAGAACATGACATAACAGGTATATTAATTCTCGTCAATCACATTTAAAACATTTTTGCACATCTTTTACACTCTCTTAAAATCTTTAGAGTAATGTTGGAAGTGCTGCTTTTGGACTATTTTTCCTCACACACTTAAAAGACCGATTTTTTGAAATACAACATCTGAGCTGTGTTTTAGGTATGGTAACGGTAGTGCATGTGGAATAATTAATTCCAGTCTATTGGATTTATTAGAAAACTGAGGTGTGACAAACACTTCTCTCTTTGCACTTTCTCCATTTTTAAAATCAAATTCCAGAACGAGATCTATTTTATTTTTTTTGCTGTTGTCATAAAGCAGTAGCATAAGCACAGGAAACCTCACTCTCCCAAAAGGCCAGGGACTTGTAAATGGTAGTGAATAGGGGTGTAACGACCGATTCAAGGACATTTTCCAAATCATCAAAGTGATCATCCCTATCCCCTAGTTAGTGGAGACTTGACATACATCATGCTACGTTCGTTGTCACAGGAACATCCCAGCTGAAGATAATAAGGAAATTACATCATTCCCTTTGACAAATGCATTGCAAAACGACTAAATATTGACATGCACAAGCTCTGCTCACTCAAGTCTCCACTAACAGAGGGAGAGGGATGATCACCATGATTTAGAAAATGACCGCTAGTAGTGAAACAATGCAAATCACACTGTAGGCTACTTATCCACATTTCATTCTAACCACACAAAACAAGCTGTTTTAAAGGTTAATGTAAGGTTCGAACCAAACGTAGCCCTGTACAGCTTGCAATTTCAGATGAAGCAACAGTATGACTAGCGCTGCTAACGTTGCTTTAAACTTCTGATTGATCACAAAGGACTACTCATGTCCTTTATCCACCGACATTTCCAAAGCGCTTTGTTTTAGACAGGCAAGCAACAAATAACAATGCTCATTTCTCAAATCTGTGGATCCAGTTTGCCTGTTCGAGCACTGGCCTAGATTTTGCTCTGGCTCTAGAACGCAAACCATTCTGGTGGAAAAGAGCTAAGAAACTGCATGCAAACAGACCTCAAACACTTTATGATTGTACTCACCAGTTAGAGTATAGAAGGTCAAAGTAAAATTGAGCGACGTAATCATATGCGGTATTTATCCACTGAATCAGAAACATCTGAAATATTAATAATATCACAATGCATTATCACGTTCATGTAATCAATCGGAGGTTTAACAGTGCATTCATTACAATATATTTTAGTATATCATTGCAAAAGACAATCTTAATCTGGCAGCATGACTTACAGAGGCAAACTCATTGTTGAGTTCGGGCAGCATGGCATCATGGGTAAGGTAAGAAGGGTCTCTTTGCAGAATCTCAAGATGCTCGTGGAGGCGGTGCTTATCATCATCACTTCCATTCCATCCACCCGTTACTGTCCGATAAAACACCCTTCCTTTAGTGCTGCGTCTCTCCAGGAGAATCACCTGAGGTTTTATGAACAAGTGCTGTGAATTCATGAGGCATCAAAGAAGCTGACTAAATGCAGCGTGTGTATTAGCACACCAATGTCTCTGACCTGTGGAGGTGTTGTGTCTTGCTTCTTAAGCAGGGTGTCACAGAGAGGCTGCTGTTGTCTCTGATACACATAAGCAAACCTGAGAACTTCTTTAGTGTTGGAAGAAGCAAAGTCAAAGAAGGCCTCTTTCACTGACACAAACTGCTCCCCTTCACCAGTGACCAGAAGAACACAGTACCTGTCAATCACAAAGAAAGGGCGATGATGAAGTTTTCTCAGAGACATAGAGTAAGCCCGCTGACACCCGATGCTGCAGTTAGAGGTAGGGATGCACCAAATGTTGGGCGACCCAAATAGTTCGGTTGCAATATATATATATATATATATATATATATACACACACACACATGTTAGCAAACACGTTAGCTGTGTTAGCATTTAAATGTGACAGAGAAAGAAGCTACAATCATTGCAAGCACCGACAGCGAGAGACTGTTTAGCACTGCATTTCTTTTTCTTCGATAAGCAGAGGAAGTGTGGATGTTGCTGGTTACTGGTTGATGACTGAATTCGAGAAATGGCCTCAAACAATTAGTAAATAAACTACAGACAGTGATGTTTTCTAATATATGCACGGGTTGTGAGTAGCCTATTCAAACAGCAGTGAACGAGCTGGCAGTATATCTGCTTGTTTCAAGTGTCAATCCGCGCTAAAAGAGTGTTACTCGTCAGCTGCTCAATAACATTCTCATGCATTTTTAAAAGAAGACAACAATAATAATAATAATAATTAGAACAGCTCTATTAATACATGTATTCCAAAGCTCACACATAGTGTTCGAGTTGGGATCTGTAACATTTTTCAATGTTTCAAAGGAATTCTTTTCTGTTCAGTAAAAAAAAAAAATGCACGCCTGATTTAAGGAGGTATCAAAAATGGCCCAAAATATTCCTAACTATTCCTAATAATGTTTAGCGTTAAGTAAATATCCTTTGATTGTATCATAATTGATTTCTTACTTCCTGCGACGGTGGAACTGTTTAACCGGACACAGTTCATCGAAGAGTTTCTGATTCACCAGCCGTGGCACCAGCAGGAAACGGTTATTAGACACAAACTCGTCAATTATCTGCTTTTTCATTCCTCTTGCCTGGGGAAGACATAAAAAAAGGCTCCTCTAGCAAAAACAAAACAGCCGGTATACGGTTTTTGAGAAAAAATTGCTATTGGCTGTTAACAAATAGAGCTGGGCCTCACCTGTATAACATCAGCTGGTTTATCTGTGCTCTCTTTGAACAGGAGCATGGTGGGAGCGTATGTGTTAATGTTAAACCTCTGCACGACTTTGGAGGTCTCTGTCAGGCCCATGTCCACATAGCCAAACCGTACATAGTCTTTATAGGCAAACGCGGTGAGCTGTGAACAAGAGGATATGACAACTTGTGTCACAGATGTTGATGTCAGACTGTTTGAACAGTTAGCATAAGCAGCACTCACCTTATACAAAAGAGGGATATTAGATGCTACATCAAACATTAGCACTCTCGGCTTATTCTCCTCACGCCAACTGTTTAAAAACTCGAGGTAGCTGCTATCTGTCACCTACAAAAAAAGAATACGGTAAAAGCAACCGAAATTAACAAAGAAACGGGAGGAAGAAAATGTAAAAGTGAAGGAAGGAAGGGAAAACGAAAGAGAAAAAGCTAATAAAACTTTAATTATGAACTGACATTTAGTTAAATTCACCACAGCATTTTAAATAATTATGCAATTAATAATGAAATATTTCATGAAGAATACAGATACCTTCTCAACCAGCTTCTGGGGCAGAAGGCTTTCCACAAACTGTCTCAAGTGTTCCCTGACCACAGCGTAGTGGAAGAAAGTGACTTTGCCATTGATTAAACCAAGTATGGATGGAGTGCGGTGGGCACCAAGATGATTCCCCAGCTGTCTCTCATATCCAATGTCCACTACACCAATACCAACCCCTGAAAACAACCCGACAGGTTATATTCACAGTATTACATCATTTAACTGAAAACATCGTCTGACTATTTTGAACAGTCCGCTCTTTAGGTTTGATCCTTAGCATTGACTAATTAACATTAACGTCTCTGGTTTTAACGTTCTGAGTTCCACTCTCTGAGCAACTGGTACTCGACTGCCATTGGCTCGAGGGGAGGGGCTTACCGATCAATTGCGCTGTAATAAACTGTGAGGGTGAAAATCCTGAATATCCTACCTAAAGGCTCCAGCTCTTGCACAGTGTCCTTCCACACAGGCTCGATGTGGATGCAGGTGAAGCACCACTCTGACGTGATCTTGATCAGGTAGGGCCTCTTAAAACTGTCCGGCAGAACCTCATTGATGTATTGGTTGTAGTGAAGGAGGTGCTTGCTGTCTGTGAAATCCCGACTCGTCCGAGGGAAGTGAAAGAACGACTCGTCGAAGTAGAAGCTGTCGTGGTAATGTCTGAAGCCCTGCGGGGCTCGGGCAAAGTTTTGATTCTCCTCCATTTGACCAAAGCGGTCATAGTTTGCCCTTCTCTCCTCGTTGGAAAGAATCTATGGAAAGTAAATCAATACAAGATGCATGCTATTTATTAAAGGCATATTCAAATTCAAGTGTATGAAAATGGTATATGTACATGAATAATGTGTGCTACATAGCCATTATATAAATAAACAAACAAGTACAAATACACAAAAATATACATGTAATAAAGATACTTAAAACAAAAGAGGTGAGAACAATTATATTCATTTGTCCACATTAAAAAAAATTAATTTGAACCACTCACATGCTACAGATTTTAGATAAATAGTTCATTACAAAAAATAATGCAATATAGTGGCATATTGCAATACATTTGTGTTTTATTTTATATTTGAAATTCTTTGCATGCGAGTAATTACACATTATACCCTTTTGCCATTTTTCACTAGTTAGTTTGTGCGCAAAAAAATACTAGCGTTCAGAAGTTCAGTAAGACAGTAAAGACATGTACACAAATGTATATAATGTATAACCAAAAATGTAATTTCAAATATACAATAATATTTATTAAAGAATCTAGTCTCACAATTTCCACTGTTTAAGATATTAAACAATTCTCTAATCTAAAACTGATGTCAAGACTGATAATAACTCACTAGTATTTAATTATTAATTAATTTTATGAAATAATTAAATAAATAGTTACCTAATAATAATTAAATATTTCTTGAGCAGCAAATCAGCATATTAGAACAAAATATATTACATTTTAAAATGTATTCAAATAGAAAAATTGTTATTGGAATATGAACATTACATAAGAGCATAAGAAACTAATAATAACAAAACAAACAAACAAAGCAAAATACCTAACTTCTGAACGGTAGTGTATACACACACACACACACAAATTGTACAGTATCCGTTTTTGCTTAGACTCTACATTATTTCCAACATGCAACACAACCATCTTACCTCATAGGATTTGGTGATCTTGATAAACATGTCCTCTGCACCTGGACTTTTGTTTTTGTCTGGATGCCTATGTGTACAAATATTTTCATTTGAACCTCATCACTAGAGAGTTACACAATTAGGCTACCACTCCATATCAAATAGAAGACAGTCAGAGAGAAGAAAGCTAACCACTGTGGATGAAACAAAATAAAAAAAAGAAACCCCTTCTTCACAGCAATCCTAATCTTTAGAGAGCCCATTGATGTCTGTTGCTCTCTTACTCATCGCTCACCATTCTCTCGCGAGCTTCTTGTAGACTTTCTTGATTTCGGCCTGGCTGGCATGTCTGGACACTGCGAGAACTTTGTAGGGATCAAACTCAGGCGATGATGCCAGCGAATCTCCAAACAGAGCCAGGAGAAGAATGGCCCAAACACAGCAGGTCACAAACGCACTCCAGCCTCCCATCTTGTGCTATATGAACTGACAGGCTACACACACACACACACAGAGGAGACCGGGGCTAGTTGTCACACATTTTACACCAGGAAAAATCCCTAAAGGTGTTACCAAAAAAATAAAAAATACAACAATCATACAATTCACTGACTCCAAAAGCAGGGTGTCACACTTTCTGAGGTACGTTGGCACAACAGAAAATCATATTTAACTGCCTATTATAGGCTTTCCGAATAAATGTAAAAAGGTGTAATTACAGCAAAAATTGAAAAGGTCCTTTTTCAGGTAGTCAGTCTATCAACACCCTTTATAGATCAGTGATTGCAATGCATCTCATCTGTAGCGTTTCTATGGGAACCAGCACACCGCAGCGATCAATGAGAGACAATCAGCATCAGATCAGCTGCGCGCTGTGATCATATGATCAGTGCAGTTCAAATGCACAAAACACTGTCCGCGTCTGATAACATAGACATACTGAGATAACATTGACGATTTGATGACACATTTCATGATCTCACGCCCTATAGAGGATGCCGCTTTAACGCAAGTACAGCATTCATGCGAACACCTCATTAAACACAAGAATCCAAAATGATGGTCATACCTAGGCACGACTCTTGCTGTAATCGTAAATATCCGCAATTTAGCAGCAATCCATGTTTTCCCGATGGTAATGGGTGGACCGTTTCCCCGGCCTTTCCCTATCTGGTACTTCCGGTAGTTTGGGATTGTGGGTAAACACTTTCTATGATAAAAGTCTGACAGATCTAATCCAAAATCGTTTTCAGTATAATTTCAGATCTTGATCAAATCATATTTCATTATGGTATTTTTTTTAGAGGCCAGATTGTGTGCTTTAAAGAGGTGGGGCGATCTTTAAGATCTTTATGGTGAACATACATTCAAAATAGGTCTTCTTTACATATTTAAGCAGTAACGTTATAATACAAGCTAAAATCATGCTGGTGTACATCGCCATTACCATACAGGAGGCAAGTGGATTTAATCAGGACTACAATGTTGTTTTATAGTTCAATAAACCACTGTTCTAACCACCATTAAATATATCAGTGGTTCAGACACGGTCATTTATAATAATAATAATAAATAATAATACTAATATAAAAAAAAAAAAAGGGACGGAGGGGAATAACAGAATGGGCAATTTTCCCTTTTCACCCTGTAATTTACACAATTCACCATTGATTTTTTATTTACATTCAGTGTTGAGGGAAGTTACTTTTAAAAGTAATGCATTACAGTATTGCGTTACTCCCTAAAAAAAGTAACGTTAACTAGCTTTTTATGGAAAGTAATGCGTTATATACCTATACTACCTATTATACTATAATACCTATAGAGTTCAATGGAACTAACGATAATAGTTAGCTAATGATGCTTTTGGGAAACGTACCCCAGGACGGATATTAGCAGAGATATGGCCGATAAAAAATAGAGGAAAATATTAGAGAAACAAAACATAAAAATGAAAGGGTTATGATCAGGCAAGAGGTAGGATCCACAGTAATATCTGCAGCGTTCCAGCGGTGGTGGAGAGAACTCAAGGAGCTGTAACAAGAAGGGCCCAAATCAGATGCCAAGGTTTACTTGTTTTTTTCTTCTTAAAAAGTGATTTTTCTTCGTTTCACACAACTTTTGGCTTTTGTTTGAATATGCTTGTGTCATCTTGACTTGTTTCTGCCATTGTCGTTGCCATGGTTGTGTAAGTATTCATGGAGCAGAAAAAACTAAATAAGTATTAGGCGTGTTTGTTTTGGTGCTTTTAACATTGCTCGCTTACTTCGCGTTTAAATGCACACTTTCCCAGGAGAAACCTACAGAATGCTGTATAAAAAGTAATAAAATCAATAAAAAGGAGATGGTGTTAATTAAGAGTCAGCATAAGGAACCTCAGCACTATATCCTGCACATTACATAACTTCATTGACTCCTCATAAAATCATGTAGTCACAGTCATGAATTACAACTTACAACATTAACAGTTGTTTTAAATTGTGAAAAAAATTCATGATATTACTGTTTTTATTGTATTTTTCATCAAATAAATCCAGCCTTGGTGAGCAGAAGAGACTTTCAAAAAATGTTTTTTTGGCTGGTAGTGTTTTTTAATTGTTTTTGTACAGTTAAATAATGTGTCATTGTATTTTAGGGTGGCTGACGGGGCAGAGAAATGGACTTGATGAAAGCCAGAAGAAATGGGCAGTAAATTGGGTAAGTGTGACAAATTAAAATTTAGGTTAAAAGATTGCAGTCCTACTCTTAAAAGTTTGTTGGAATTTGGCAGAGAATGAATACAATAATAACTGGAGCCAGATTTATGAGCACAGGGTTACCTACACACACATTTGCCTGTCTCATTCTCAACATGACTGAGGATGCTAGGAGCCTCTAACTATAATCAAAACAGTACTGAAAACTATTTGTCATAATCTTTGAAATTCCTCATTAGATAACTCATTTAGCAAATAAATTCCAATATATTTGCTAAGTATGAAGCTAAGTAAAAACGAGTACACATGAACTACAGAGTTTCTAATACTCCCTGGGCAACAGTAGTTTTGTTAAAATCTATATCGATGTATATAATATATAGATGTAATAAATGTAATAATAAATGTAAAATGTAATAATAATGTTGTCCACCACAGAAATCATTTTGAGTGTCAAAGATTAAAATCTATGTAAAAAACGAAAAAAGAGACTGCTTTTATGAATTCGTTGATTTCAGTTTCCTAAAGTTAAAGTTAGTTTACAGAGAATTCTCTGGTCTCCCAGAGGGCGGCTTCACTGACTATTCGGCCCAGGGGGTCATCATCATTGTCTGGTAAACCCAGATGGGCTTCTCCGCCGTCCGCTCCACCCTGGAGGGCGGCTTCACTGACTATTCGGCCCAGGGGGTCATCTTCACTGTCTGGTCAGCCCCGGAGGGCATCTCAACCGTCAGCGCCGCCCTGGAGGGCGTTTCCCCTCTCTACGCCACCCAGGTGGGCTTCGCTGCCATCTTCGCCTTGGAGGGCGTCCCCTCCGTCTGCTCCGCCCAGGTGGGTGTCTCCACCGTCCGCTCCGCCCTGGAGGGCGTCCCCTCCGTCTGCTCCGCCCAGGTGGGTGTCTCCACCGTCCGCTCCGCCCTGGAGGGCGTCTCCTCCATCTGCTCTGCCCAGGTGGGCAATCTCTGCCGTCGTTCCATCCTGGAGGGCGGCCCCTCTGTGTTCTGTGTGTGTTTTCTGTCCTTGTGTTCTGTGTTTACCTTTTGTATCCTCATGTCGCCCCTCGTTTATTTCTCCGCCCCTTCATTAGTGTTCACTCCCTGCCAGCCGTGTGTGTCCAGGTGTTCCCCATTGTCTCTGACTGTATCTTGTATATAACCATGGCTGCGTCCGAAATCGCATACTTCTTAAGTAGGTACTACATTTAAAACCGAACATACTACCCAACCGTTAAAACAGTACGTTCTATATAGTATGAATGTGGGTAGTATGAATGAAACTCGGACGTACTACATCCGCCAGATTGATGCTGTCACGTGTCACGAGTCGTCACAACAGCGCGACAATTTAAACTTTCAATAAGTCATCCGTTTATTTAGATTGTGTTAAACAAGTGTAATTTAATCACAATAAACAACGTTTTCTTTCTGAGGTGCTTACACTTAAAATGAGCCGCGTCTCTACTTTCCGCCATTTTTTTAATATGACGCCTCCTGTCCCGGAGCCTCATGGGATAGGAAAGTGTCCATGGTATGCCTACTACAGAATTCGGCCGGAAGCAGTAGGTCATCCGGGTACTTCTCGCCTACTGAATGTCAAATGCTATGAATTCAGACATACTACTCGCCTCGCATACTGTTTTTCACGTACTGTATAGTAGGGAAGTAAGCAATTTCGGACGCAGCGCATGTCTTGTTTTATGCCCTACTGTCTGTCAATGAAGTTTCGTTTGCTTGTCTCTGTCAGTGTTGGTCCCTGCACTTTTGTCAGCTTGCCTGTTTCCTGTGTCATTTATTAAAATATTGTTCTCGTTTATTGGAACTCCTCTCCTTGCCTCCTTGTCCGCTGCTTTGTGACAGGTATTTATTTTAATAAAATACTTTCCCACAAACACGCTTAAAAACTCTAATAACTTTATGTACTTAGTCACACATCACAGAATTATGTCAAATTAAACCGTAAAGGCACTAAAAGGTGTTGAAAGGGTCTATGCGAGAAGGCATGAACTATCATTACATCACTTGCGAGCAGAAGTCCAATGTTTAAATGGCTGTACTGATGGGCTGTGTGCTGTTCTGACTGTATCTAATGAGAAGCTGTGGTCACTGTGAGCACAGGGAGCTACTGACTGCAAGCTTGTAAAGCTGAGAGAATGATCCGCTTCACTGAAGACACACAGTTCAAGCACTCACTTAAATTAATATCTGCATCTTAATTGGGCTAAGAACATGTCTGCTGGATGGGAGCTGACATTTGTAAAAGAAGTGCTTTTTATAAACCATTCAGACTTATTTTCCCATTGAATCATTTGCCACAGTTTAGTCATCATTTTAAGTTAATGGCTAGATTGGTGTTCTCTTCAAAGTGGTGTTTTGAGTGTGTGTGATTGCCTAGTGTGTTTGTTAGGTGTCGTGTTCACTCGTTTTATTTATTATTTTGTTACCATGAAGGGTTAGTTTTGAGTTATGTGATCCTCCCTGGAAAATTCTGTGTCAGCTGCGGTCAGCTTACACAATGAGCCAAATCTATTTTTATTATAAAAATTGTGAGGACTGTTAAGGACTATAGCACAACAAATGTAAAATATTTAACACATTTTCTTTCAATATGGATGATTGTTTTTTCTATTTTAGTTTGAAGTTATTTAGAATAGTATAGAATTTTAACATAGACTCTAAAAAAGAGGGACAACACGATTCCACTTCCTTCCACTATAGAAAGTGAAGCCAAAACATGCTCAGTATAGCTGCTGACATGTTGTGAAAATGACGTCAATTTTGGAGCCAGAGTCTGTGGTAGAGACAGAAAGGTTAAATAAAAAAGATTGTGAGGTGGAGCCACGGAACTCCCAGACTCCTGGAGACCCAATCACAAGCTCACAATCATGAAACCACACATCTTTATTGCATCAAAGAACTAGTTTAAAGAAATCATTTTAGAAAAACGAACACTTGAACATACATCACCATAATAACAACAACCTAAAAAGATGGAAACTATCTTTGGAAAAAAATATAGATTCTATGGAGACTGCAGCCAGTCAGTTGCAGATGATTGAGATGCTACGGGTTCACTTTTCAAGACTCGCGTGGAACTTTGATAAGTTTTGTTACTGCTGATATTATTGTCAGCCAGACTTTTTATATTGCTGCATGTAAACTTCATTCTACTTAAAAAAAAAAAAAAAGTTATTTTTTACTGCACATGCAAGCTTTTGTGGCCCTGCCCTTTTAAGGAAAGTCTGTTCACTTTGCGGCCATAATTTGCAACTCCTCCATGCAGCTCAAACAAGACCAAGTTCTGTTTTGATAAAAGGGGTAATCCTGAAATCTCAAAAACTGCTTATTGAACTTGCAATTAAATTACAAATGTCAAATTAGCAACAAAATCTGAATCTGAAATCTGTCCCATGCAGGGTCGGCCCATGGCATATGCAGTATAGGCAATTGCTAAGGGCGCCATACATCCAGGGGGCACCAGAAATGGAGGAAGAAAAAAAGTGTCACTTCCACTTAAAACTAGTTGGTCTTATGACTTCAGAAAAGAATAAGCCCACATTAATTTAAGTGCGTAGCAGAGCCTACTAAGTACTAGTGGCAATAATACTTCTTCCAAAGAATCAGACTTTACCTTCTACACGGTGCTCGTTTTGTGAGGAGTCAACAAGCTCAACATGTCAAAACCTCCCAAACTGTGTGGTGCCAAGGGGAGGAAAAAAGAAAAGAAGGGGCGGAAAAATGCAACAAAAACAGGTGAAATGTACAGCAAAGATGATGTTTTAAACGATGATTAATAACAAAAGAGGCTCGTGTGCGTTATCGCATTAGACTTCCATTTAAAAGTAGACACTTCAAGCTTTCTATAGATACATTTCTCATGTCTGTGTGTCTTGTTTTAGAATCTGCACCCAGGTCAGTCTGTGGTTTGGTTGCAGACTCTGCTATGACTGTAGAGTCCGATATGGGAGCGACAGCACCGCTGGCACTTGCTGCAGGTGTAAGCAGTTGTGGAGTCAGTGGATGCAGGCTGAACGCTTTGCTCTCGGCGGGTCCTCTTCTCCCACTGCATTGCTTTTTTTCCTTCGGCTAGAAGGACACCAGTCTTGACGGTGGATCGCCAATTCTTGCGATCCAATGTCACTGCCTCCAAATCAGCTGGACAGATGCTACATGCTTTCAAGTCTCGCTTGCAAGCGCCCTTGTAGCGCAGGATTGGCCGTCCAGTTGGTTGTGTTCCTGTGGCAAGCTCCCCGTACAGAACATCCTTTGGAATGCGACCGTCATCCATCCAAGCCAGCAATCGCCTCTGTGTGAGGATGGTGAACATACTTGGCATGTCTGCCAGTATGTGTCATGTCTTCCATTTAAGGAATCAATAACAACAAAGCCCCGAGACTAGATTATTTTTAAAAACCATCAAAATATGATTGTTGTGTAAATAGGGCTAGCCAATATATCGCACAATATATTCATGCACATTTCATCAGTAAAGCTGGTTCCTGGATTAGCAGTAAATCTCCATCACCTGTTTTCAAATGAAGCGGCAGTTAATACATATAATAGATAACTGGCGAGCTACGCTATATCAGTTTCAGTAACGCAAATGAATCGCCTGTGATATTGAAGTCAATATTGTGTAGCTTGTCAGTGATCTACAGTGCCATGTATTAACTCCCACTCCATTTCAAAACAGGTGATGGAGATTCACCGCTAATCAAAGAATGACAAGGATAAAGGCACATAGATATATCATTGATATATAGAGATATATAATATCATTGGAATCACTTTCCAATTTTAGAACAATACAAACATTGATAGCCAATCAGAATCCATCCTGCTACTATGAGCTCGAGAATTTAAAGCGGCAGAATAAAGTACTTAGAATAAACAGACAAAGTCATTCACTGCTGTGGACGCTACTATTGTTATCTTTATAGTTTTCGTGCTTCATGTGAATGAGGCTTTAGTCTTAAGCTATTAATCCATGAAAGTTAATCCTCTGAATAAAGTTCTGGCACTTCTGCTCTTATGACATCAGTTTGACCACTTGGGCAGAATTTGCTTAACCACACACACTGGTTCACACAGACTATGCATATGCGATCTCATCTCGTGTTTTGTTTTTTGTTTTTTTTAAGGTTAAAGCAGTGTTGTTATGATACTGGTAAATCAAACGTAGATGCATAAAAAAATATGATATTCAATACCATTTAAAAATCAAAAGTAAAAAGTATCTTCATATCGTCATATTCTCATGTCTGTGGGGCATTATATAATAATAACAATAGCATTTCTAAGAAATGGATGACTGTTATTATTATATTCATTATTTTGCTTTACTTTGTGAAGTAAAATTACTATACTTATGTTCAATAATTACCTTCATTTAGACCCTCAAGCTTTTATTTTGGTGGAAAGTGTTTTGTAATAACAGATCCAACAGATATTTACAGATGCTATTTATTGCAAATCTATTGAAATGCTATAACCAATATTGGAAATTATGTGAATATGAAAATAGAGCATGAGTGGTGCACATTGAAAATGCTTATCAAATACACAGCACATTCAGAGACTGGGTTTGCTGCATTAACTGTGAACCATTTCAATATCTTAGTATTAATAAAATCTGTATTTTGACAACACTAGCTCCTACTGAAGGCTAATGGTGTGGTTATTTTGATGATAATGTTTTTGTTTTCCTTTCTCTTGTGATCTGGTTGATTATTGCTGTCAGTCATCATTTTGTCTGGCTTTCAGGCTCATTGTTGGGTTGTCTTGAAGAGACCGGTGACAATGTAGTCTGTGTGAACTCCATCGAGCAGCCCGGTGCCGTTATTATGAATGAACCAGCAGGGAACATTTTCTCCGTTCTTAACATCTTGTCTAAAGTCTTTCTGCCAACCCCTATTGACACAGAATAACACAGTATCAAGGTAATATCAAACTTTCATGTTGAAACAGGCAAACTGTGTCTGAAATTTACCTGGTAACTACAAGTTCTTGTCCCTTCACAAACATCATAGCATCTGGTTTGTTTGGATCCTTTCCTGGAAACGGTTCACCCACTTCAAACTCTAGTCCATGGTAGAACTGACCTAAAGAGAGTTGAACACAGTTCAGAGCACAGCCGTCACAGATTGCTTGATAATACACTTAAAATAAATAAATAAAGAATTTAAACTGATTAGGAAGCTTGTTGAAAGCATTTGTGGCTTATTTTCGACAATCACAAAAATGTTCAATAAGATGCTTTGATCAGTTCGTAAAAATTATAGGGATAGAACACAAACAAAGATTTTTAACTCAGACCGTTGCAGTCAAATAATGGAAGCCAATGGGCAAACGATCTTTGAGAGAAAAAAAGGACAATTGTCCATTTGAAAGTTGGACAAGAAGATTTTGAAGATTTTTTTTTTAAAATCCACTCAAAATGTTAAAGTAATTATAAAAAATATTATAAAAAATTACATTGATCTTTCTGGGTTGGGAATAAGTTACATTTAAAAACTTTGTCAGAGACATTTTACCAAGCAGGCCGTGGACATTGCTTGAAAAGAGGTGACTGTCCAAGGTGTAGAACCCGAGGTAGTCTTGATGGTACGGGTGTTTCTGCCAGACTTTGTGCAGAATAATAAGAAACTTGACTGAGTTCCTTAGGGTCACTGTTAAGCTGCGATCTTTGATCACCTGCAGATCCATGCTGGAGAAAGAAGAACAACTTTCTGTCAAAATTATAAGTCTTTCATCCTTTATTTATAAAAAGGGTTATTTCAGCTAGATCATAATTACTCGATAGGAATGTAGTGAAACGATGCAGAATTCAGAATCTTACTTAGGCCCTTTAACTGTTGCAGTATCAGTCCAGAAGAATTTAGCTTGTTTTCCCTTGTCAGAAACTAAGATCTCCTTTGTGCTCACCATCAATCTGATACCAAACTTCTCATGAACAATCCCAAAATGCCCAAAATAGGTGTGTATCTTGCTCCCTGGAATGACCTTCTTATCTCCAATGATCTGGCCATTGACCACAATACCTGTGGAGCACCAAGAAAATAAAAACCCTTGAACTGCAAACATGGTGGACATTTAAAATTTTAAATAAAAATTTTGTGTTTTCATGTTTTATTTACATGTCTTTTTTTGTTATTGATTAATGCAGTTTTGTACTTTTTTACTCGTTGAGACCCCAGGAAGAGTGGGCATGCAATCTTTTTTAATGTTTTTTTTTTTTTTATGTCAGCCTGTGTTGTTGTGAAGCTATGCCTTGCTGAATACTGTTGGTTGGTATACCATTTCCGATGAGGAAGCAAGTTGTTCTTACCTGTAAGTGGGTCTCTAACCAGGTTGAAGATGGTCCCAGGTTTTTCATCAATGTTGAAGCACAGAGCATCATTCCGATCTGGCAGCTCAATGATGAAGTGTGGATCTCCATCAACTGTTACATTTGTTTAGCTAAGTGTTAGAAAAGCACTGCAGCATATGCTAGTTAGGTATGCTTTGCTGGTTTAAGCTGGACCATCTTACCTCCAGCACATGACCAGTTATTGATCAGTATAAACCAGCTAAGCGCCAGTAAAGGACTAGCTTAAACCAGCTCAAACCAGCATGACAGCTTCAAAACATACCTGACCAGATGCTGTTTTTTTTTTTTTTAACAAGGAAGCTTTTATTATCTTTCACATTGCCAGTGCATAGTTTAACAATATATTTACCATAATATGTTGGTGCAGAGTACTTGGGATAACTGGTGTAACCTGTAAATAATACAATAATGAAAAAAATAATAGTGCTCTGGGTTTGACATATTTCAATTATGAAAAAAGTAAATTGAACTCTCATTTACATTACATAGTAAAGTCCTGACGTATCAAATATTGTTCCCAGGTCCAAATCACAACTACCTCAACAGCCATTCTTGAGCACTATTCATTTTTATTGCACTTTAAAGCTAACCTTTCGAAAAATGATGATGTCTACTACAGTCTGCCTGGGTCACAGCTGTCAAGGACACTAACGATTTATAATCACTGTTTTTTAAATAATTTGTTATGAAGATAAAGAATGGGATCATGTGTTTTACTAGCAGTACACCAATGTTTTATGAATTCAAATATTTATTGTTTGCTTTTGGATCTCCAGAGCAAAAACTGGGACTTGTGACATCACACTTTAATAACCAGATAAATACATGCCAGTGTAACACTTACCATATCTTTGGACCTTTCCTCGTTCCTCTGTGAATCAATATTGATAATACGATTGAGTGACACATATTGTACAGAAGCTGGTTAAACATACAGCTTCAAATTCATGGTAAACAGTACGTCACACGTTTTTTATGTTCCATTTCCTTGAGTTAAGTCATACCTTCAGTCAACTTGTCAGCAATAAACGTGTTGTTTTTGGTCTCATCTTCAGGTTTAGTGACGACCATGGATGTAAGTGGTGTAACAAAGTTGTACTTTAACGAAAGGCGCAGAGCTTCGTCAGTGGCATTTCCTTTCTCTTCTGGTGTACCCTTGTTTCTGTCAGAACATATTTTGTATTATAATTGGATTTGATTAAGATCTTTTGGTTAAGAGAATAACCAATTCAAATCAGTGAAATTATTTCAGGCAAATTATATTTACACTAGTAATTATATTAAACTATGTAGGGGTTCTATGTATTCTTGAAAGTTTTTGTTGATCATGCTTTATGAAACAGACTTTTTATCCAGCAGCTCCTGGATGGTCAGATACGCCCAGAGACGCTCCGTGAAGTCCCCAAATATATACTCTTCATCAGGAAATATGGTTTCCCACTTCTGAGTATTTGCTTGACCTTTCAGCTCAAAGTTATTTTCGAACTGTTACGAAACAAACAAAGAGGGATTAGACTTAGAAGTCCCCAAAATGATTTAAAATTCAGTATAATATTACACAAACAAATGTATTATATTCAATATTAATGAGGCTACAATCTATGGAAGCACATACTGTCACAATGGGGATGTGAGGCGTTCGAGTTCAAGTGCAAGTGAGTTTTATTCAAGCTCAGAGTCATAACATGCAAAGTTGATCGCCGGCAAACAGATTCAATGGAGGCATAAATAGAGGCAGAAATGTACACAAAGCAATAGTCAAATACCGTGAATCAGTCCAGGGGAAGAGACAGTGAGAATATCCGGGAAAGAGGCAGAAATCGGCAACAAGTAATCCAGGAAAAACATTGGACAGACATCAACAATGATCCGTGACAAACACTCAAACATAGGGAGGCTTTATACACTGAAAACTTGATCAGGGGGTGGAGACTTGCAATGAAGCACCATGACAACAGACAAGCGGGGCGGAGACATGAGTTCATTGATATGACTCCATAAGTGAAAACAGACACAAACACACACACAATTCATGGAGAGCTGGAGTGCCATCCAAAGCTGTGCTGGCACATCCAGC
>JAUMHG010000051.1:3234813-3247113 GCA_032359395.1 Enteromius anoplus
CTCCCTCCACTGGTCTTAGCGACCACAAGCTGCCCACCTGCCCACAAGCTCCAGCCCAGCTCCTTTGCGCCGGTCTCGGCGACCAACAAGCTGCCCGCTTGCCTATAAGTTCCCGCCCAGCTCCCTAGAACTGGTCGTAGCGATCACAACCTGCCTCGCCTGCCCATAAGCTCCTGCCCGGCTCCCTTGGGCTAGTCTTAGCGGCCACAAGCTGCCCGCCTGCCTAGCTCGCGCCCAGCTCCCTAGCGCTGGTCTTAGCGACCACAAGCCGCCCGCCTACCCATAAGCTCCCGCCCAGCTCCCAAGCTCTGGTCTTAGCAACCAAAAAGCCGCCCCCCTGCCCATAAGCTCCTGCCTAGCTCCCTCCACTGGTCTTAGCGACCACAAGCTGCCCACCTGCCCACAAGCTCCAGCCCAGCTCCTTTGCGCCGGTCTCAGCAACCACATGCTGCCCTGCCTGCCCATAAGCTCCTGCCCAGCTCCCTAGCACCAGTCTCGGCGACCAACAAGCTGCCCGCTTGCCAATGAGCTCCTGCCCAGCTCCCTAGCGCTGTTCTCAGTGACCACAAGCTGCCTGCTTGCCCATAAGCTTCTGCCCAGGTCCCTAGCGCTGGTCTCGGCAACCACAAGCTGCCCGTTTGCCCATAAGCTCCTGCCCAGCTCCCTAGCGCTGGCCTCAGTGACCACAAGCTGCCCATAAGCTGCCCATAAGCTCCTGCCCAGCCCCCTAGCGCTGGTCTCAATGACCACAAACTGCCGGGTTGCCCATAAGCTCCTGCCCAGCCCCCTAGAGCAAGTCTCAGGGACCATAAGCTTCCCGTTCTGCCTATAAGCTCCTACCTAGCTCCTTAGCGCCGGTCTCAGTGACCACAAGCTGCCCGCTTGCCCATAAGCTCCTGCCCAGCTCCCTAGCGCTGGTCTCAGTAATCACAAACTGCCCCGCTTGCCCTTTAGCTCCTGCCCAGCTCCCTAACGCTGGTCCCAGGGATCACAAGCTCCCTTGCCTGCCCGTAAGCTTTTACCCAGCTCCCTAGCACTGGTCTCAGCAACCCCAAGCTCCCTTGCCCACCCGTAAGCTCCCGCCCTGCTCCTCAGCACCAACCTCGCGGCCTCAAGCCCCTCGGCTCGTCACTCACCAGCCCAAGCTCCTTCCAGCGAAATTTCAACATGCCCCTGAGCACTCAGGGTCCCTGCCTTTCCAAACCCAAGCCCAGCTTTTCAGAATCTACAATTCAGAAACCACTCTCCTCCCTGAACCTTCATTTCCATTTTCCTTGCTTTTTTTGGCCGCAATTTGTACTCCGGCTGCTTTTGGGGGGCTCTCAGGGTTAGAAATCGGCTGTCCGCCTCTTCCCACTCCCGAGCCCTTAGGGTTATTTTCCCTAGGGCTCGGTAGCCCTTCTAACCCTGAGTTTCTCCTCCTCTAGCGGCACGCCAAACCAGCTTCGCTAAATCAAGCCGACAAGCCCATACTCGTGAAACATAGTTTTCTAAAACTTGTTTCGGGTGGAGGGCGAGAAGGCTCACCCCTATTTACGATCTCCGCCCTCATTGTCAATTATTCTATTCCATCCACCTTATAAAATAACCAAGATCCACTTCCCTTGTCTATCTCGATCTTAGTATTCCTCCGCCTCCCCTTTTCTTCCGCCCATTTTTCTCCTCCAGGGAGGGCTCTTAGGGTTAGAAATCGGCTGTCCGCCTCTTCCCACTCCCGAGCCCTTTGGGTTATTTTCCCTAGGGCTCGGTAGCCCTTCTAACCCTGAGTTTCTCCTCCTCTAGCAGCATGCCAAACCAGCTTTGCTAAATCAAGCTGACAAGCCCAAACTCGTGAAACAGAAGAAAGAAACTCGTACAGTTTTGGAACAATTAGAGGGTAAGTAAATGATTCTTGAAATGTATCAAATTGAAATGAATTAAAATAATGGTGTGCAATCAAATATTTTTTGACTAAATAGCTTTTAAAATACTCTTATTGAAGATTAAAATACATTAGAAAAAGAAAATTGTGTTCAATATGTAACTGTGCAAGGCTTAACCTTTTCAAGAAGGCTTAAGTTTTCCATATAAGAGAAACAAATAGTGTTTGTTTCTACTGTTTTTACTACTTTAATTTTAAACTTAAAAATGTTGAACAACATTTTAAAAATGTTGAACAACATTTTAACCTAAAAATGTGTTCTTATATGTAAACCTTAATTATTAAAGTATATCTATTACGTATTGATTTAATTTACTTTACCCTGATTGTTTTTTTTCTGTGAAGCCGTAACACTCTATTCCAGGGGTAGGCAACGTCTGTCCTGGAGTGCCACTGTCCTGCAGAGTTTAGCTCCAACCCTAATCAAACACACCTGAACAAGCTAATTAAGGTCTTCAGGATTACTAGGGCTCCAAGCATGTGAGTTTTTTTAAAGGTTGGAGCTAAACTCTGCAGGACATCGGCACTCCAGGACCGACGTTGCCTACCTCTGCTCTATTCTTTAGAGTTTTAAAGCATATTGAATGCCCTGCATAGACAACATTCATAAGGTAATAATTATTACCAAACAAAAAGGTATTTTAAAAAAACAGTATTTTGTATTCTGCAAAGCCAATACACACCAGAACTGGGTCGGCCATCAGTGAGTAGAATGATCATGGACATATCTGGGAAAGATTCACTTTTTTCTGAGGTAAGCATGTCCACCGAATATAAAAGGCCCTTGTTTATATCAGTCACTAATGGAAAAGTACGAGAGAATATTACAGCATCAATAAAACACAAAACCTTTAATTTACTGTAAAATAAAGACTTGTGGTTCTGGATTACTTGAGAACCAATATGTCAGAGTACTTACAGGTAAGCTATGATTTTACTGTGTTGTCCTTTTATTTGACTTGATACTTACTGTGTCTCGCTTTAATTGTCTTGACAAATTCTTTCGCTTCTGTCACATTCTCTGGTGTAGCTTTGCTAAGAAATGGTCTCCACGACTCTATATTGTCATCAAATGTGACCAGCCCAAAGTAATCATCTTCATGCAGTTCACTTAATATGGTCATCAGAGCTTCTCGAGTCTACCAACAGATAATCAGCAGATGATTTAAATGTACAAAAGAGGAGGAGAGTATAGGAAAGTGTTCCTTTGACTCGCCTGTTTCATCTTCTCTCCCTCCATGGAGCCACTTCGGTCTATCACAAATACCACATTTTTAGGCATTTGTGGCAAATCATCTGGGGCAAAAAAGTGTACAAAGTAGCCGTTTATTATCTGAAACAGAAACACAGGAATAAGTCATAATTAGTAATAAAAGAATAATAAAAGAAGAGGCTTTGCTGATACTGTACAGTACCTGAATTTCTCCTATACCCTGTGGGTGGATCACATCATATTTGATCAATAAATCTCCATCAATTAATGTTTCTTTGCAGTCCGAGCATGTCTTTTGCTGATCCATTGTAGGAGAGAAGTACACATGTGCCTGAGGAGGATCATAGAGGATCAATGTTGCAAGCACAGCGGTAAGTTTTTCTTCTAATAGTGAGAAATTTTAATTTTTATTTCTTTATTATTGGTAAAGTGAGATGCTTAATGAATACACATTAATTACTAGATCAAAATTTGACATGAAGTTGCAATTATGAAAAACAAAAAACTAAATTGTTTAGATATGAGAAATAATACATGACTTACAATCGCAGTAGTCAATTGTGAAGTCAATATTACAAAGTATAAATGTGCAACTTTAAGAAATTGTTACAATTGAAATAAAAGTCACAAAAGTTGCATTGTATGTATGGATTTATGTACGCATACATACAGTATGTTTTTATGTGATTTTTAATTTGGCTTTTTTTTTTTTTTTTTTTTAGGTATAAAGGATTATTGGGTAATTTAGATTAAACTATACTTTTATTGTAAGAAAGTCACAGTTCCAAGAAATGCTGACTCTTATGACATATAGGTGCTATGATAAGAAATAAAAACAAATAAGAAAGCAAAAATATGAAAGTGACTAAGGCATAAACAGGCTTTAATTTTAATCAACCAATGTTAGTGGATTGTTGGAAACTTTCATATTAACCTTTCTATCTGATACAGTTTTCTTCATTAGAGGGAGCAGTGCATTTGTGATAAATGTCCCGTTGACGTCCACAAACGCAATTCCGTTAGGTTCATAGATATCAACCACTATCTGTTAATGAGAGACACTGCCGATATAACACAGGTTCGAATATTTCAATATTTCTATTAAATACGTGTCATGTAAGAGAAACTAAGGAGGAACCTCGAAATTCTGAACCAGCTGTTTTGGTCGGACAACTATCATGATCTCATAGCTGGCAAGACGTCGCTGGAGAAGCTCTTCGTAAGTAAGAGTAAAGGTGACGTGGCTCTGGGGTGCGACGTTCACAGACACAGAAAACTTTTCCATGTTCCTCCCCGAAGCCCTGAAAAACAAAAACAACTCTCATTTCTGATAAGTGAGATTGTACCGAAAAGCAAATGTGTACTCTGTCAGCTCTCCGGAGCTTTGCCAATGACTTGTACTTACTTAACCAGGCCAGCAGTTTGGCCAGATGACACAGCGCTCTCATACTGCTGCCTGGCCTGCTCTTTTTCCTTTACTTCGCTGACAAATATCCTGCCCTCAATCTCTCTAAAAAAACAAAAACAAACACAACTTATTTCATGAGGTAATAGTTGGTTTTGGACATGCTAGAAAAAGATTGGGAGCATATTAAACATATATTTATAGCTTGTGCAAAGAAAGGAGGACTAACATGCTAAAGTTGGTGATGAATGCTGTTTTGGGTAAGTCCACCTCAAAAAACACTTCCTGTGACGCATTGGCTGTGCTCAAGGCTTTGGTGGTCATGACGGTGTGAGCAAAACGAGATGCAACCTTGCAGTCCACTCGCATGCTTTGCACTTCTATCTGAGAGAGAGAGAGACAGAAAGATAGAAAGAACAAGTTAAAGACTCTGTTGTACAGTAATAACTTATAACTTGTATTTAATATGTATATCAGGGCTGTCCAAACTCTGTCCTGGAGGAGTCTTGCATAGTTTAGTTCCAACCCTAATCAAACCCCTAAAACAGCTAATCAGGCTCTTACTGGGCCTGATAGATTAGGGTGACCATGCGTGCTATTTGTCCCAGACACAATCTGGCCAGGGTTTCTATATTTTCTTGATTTGTACCTCAAGAGCATTTCGAAAACGTAAGAAACCGATGTCATACCAATCGATCTACACACGCAAACCAAGCCAAAACTTAAATTGTTATAGAAATCCTGGCCAGGACACTTACGGGAAAAAATGGCACGTATGGTCACCCTATGCTTAGTTCACACTGCAGGCTAAAGTGGTCGACTTTTCTGCCCAAATATAATTTTCTTCTAACAGTCTGAACCGCACAAACACGATTTTTTTTTTCAATCTGGCCCAGGCCACTTTCATATGTGGTCCTAAATTGGATACATATCCAATGTTTTGCAATGCAACTTTGTTCTAAACTTTGCATTTCATGCAAATTGTTTCATCAGTGAAATGCGACAGACATCACAATTCTGCAGTGGAAGATTAAAGTTCTTCTTCTTATCACTAAACACACAGTTTTCCAATCTGTTTTGATAGACAGTGTCAAACACAGCACTAAGATCTAGCAGTACCAGCACTGATATTTTCAGAAAGTCAGAATTTAAACGAATATCATTAATTGAATATGTCATAGCTATGTTGGCAAATGGTAATGAGTACATGAATCTGATCTGTTTCATTGGATCGAGTAAAACAGTTAGAATGCAAGCAGGGTTTCATGGCTGAGCTATTAATTTTTATGACTTTGCAAAGCCATGCTCACCACTTTCTGTGTTTATACTTCAAAATAGTGTCAACTAGGGGCATGTGGATTAAGAGTCTTGGTGTAAAAAAGCCTAATCGCCTCTTGATCTTAAATTTGATTTGGCCTTTTTACACCAAGATGAATGTTCAGCGGTAAAATTCAGTGTGACCATTCAAACTGACATTAAAATTCCCATGCTTACTCTTTTCCACTGCCCCAGCAAAAGCTGGCCATGAAATTCACACTAAAGGTCATGTGCCTAAATCTGCAGCGGATGCATAAATTGAGTACTTTGTGGCATTCATCAATGTTGTTTTGCCAAGAGATAATAAATTGGAAGAACTCAGAACCGACTCTTTAGTCCCTGTACTCTTGATCAACACCACAGCAAATACAAAAATATGAATGCATGTTTGAAAACATCTGTCCACCATATTTTTAATACACGAACAGGCACAGCCATTCTTAACTTCTTAACTTGACATTCTTAACATTCTTAAGACTTCTGGTATCAGCTGCTTTCAGTAATTTTAGATTTTAGAGTTTATTTTAGAGTCTTCAGAATATGCTTATAACTTTACATGAGGCAACAACAAGATAGATATTGGAGGAAATTAAGAAAAACAATTGACACTCACCAGCATTGTGCTCTTGATACAGACTCGAGAAACTGAAGAACCTTACCTGTTTTGCAGAATTATTGTTTTTATCTCTGATGGTCATAGTGTCTTGAGCTTTAGCAGGAAGAATCAGATTAATATACACACACATCCACAGAATGACTTTCACTGCAGACATGGTGAAGCCTGGTCCGAACTGACTTCAATGCTGGGTGCAAATGTTCTTACATGAGAGTGAAATGAAAAGAGAGAGAGAGACGGATGAATGACCGGCTGTGTCTGTTGTACTGGCACTATACGGGTTGCCAAAGGGGTGTGTGAGCGTGCCCAATAATCTTTCTGCACCACCTACCACTCCACCCAAAACAGACACCCATCCTTCTGTACATCCATATATGTATTCTGACTTTCTGTACCATGTCTATTGGTCTACAGGAAAAAGTATGTGAACCTATTAGATTTGATTGATTTTCTGTGTTAATTGGTCTACACACAAGTATAGACATACACAATGTGCTTAAGCTACAAATGCACAAACAAATATAACTTTCTTTATAGAACACTTGCCATTGAAAATTTACAATGCTATGGAAAAATTAAGTGAACATGTTAAACTGCCCACATGGGCTTCAGAAATATACAGGTCCTGCACATTCTTTGGTTTTCTTAACTCAAACTTATGAAGTTAGTATATTTTAGTTTGTGTACAGTAAAAATGTAACGTTTTAAAAATGTATTTCAATCCACTACAAAAAAATATGTTAATTCTCTATATTTTATAAAATCATGTGGGACTGCTGATGTGCTTTGCCTTTAAATTTCTCTGTTTTTTCATGAAAGTACAGATGCTTTTTGTGCTGTGATGAGAAGCTCTTTAGACCCTCTGTTTGCTTGAATAACTCACACAGAACCGCTCATTTATCATAGGTAACTCCTCTATACCGTATGTACTTAGAAAGAGAAAGTTAATGTGCCGTAAGTTGTGCCTGAGAGCAGCCAACTTACAAGCAATCAAGCTGTTGAGAGAAATAGACAAGAGTGATCATGTGTGTCAATGAATCTGTTTTGTAGACTCCAGTGTGTCACGTCTGGTCAGCATTGCTAGGGCGCTAGAGTGTTTGCGTGTGTTTTGATTTTTCACCACTCCCTCCTTAACAAGGCTGAAGTCAGATATGATTTCATCCTTTAAAAAGTAAACATTTGGTCAGCACTGAAAAACAGAACTCTGGGATGGTATGACTGCAGAAGTACTATGCATCTAAAATGATTACAGGGACTACCTATGTAAGCTCTAATTAACAATTTATTTGGGAATTACTGTGTCAAATAAGTGTTTGATCACTTGAGTCAAAAAAGTGTAATATTTGGTACAGAAGCCTTTGTTAACAGTTACAGGGGTCAAACGGGGTTCCTGTAGTTCTTCAGCAGGTTTGCACACACTGCAGGAGTGATTTTGGCCCACTCCTCCATACAGATCTAATCTAGATCTGTCAGGTTTCAGGGCTGTCGCTGAGCAACACAGAGTTTCAGCTCCCTCCAAAGATTTTCAAGTGGATTTAGGGCTGGAGACTGGCTAGGCCACTCCAGAACCTTGATATGCTTCTTACGGAGCCACTCCTTGGTTTTCCTGGCTGTGTGCTTTGGGTCATTGTCATGTTGGAAGACCCAGACACGACCCATCTTTAATGCTCTGACTGAGGAAAGGTGGTTTTTGCCCAATATGTCACATCCTCTCCTTAATACAGTGCAGTTGTCCTGTCCCCTGTGCAGAAAAACACCCCCAGAGCATGATGCTTCCAGCCCCATGCTTCACTGTAGATATGGTATCATTCTTCTTCCTCCAACCATGGATTGGAGTTAAGACCAAAATTATCTACTTCTACAGGACTTTCTCCCATAACTCCTCTGGGTCATCCAGATGGTCCCTGGCAAACTTCAGACGGGCTCCTCCTGTGTAGTTCTGGGCTGATTCTTCTTTGTTACCTCACGAAGAGAGATCTTCCATGGGGCCCCAGTCCGAGGGACATTGACAGTCATCATTAGTCTCTTTTATTTTCTGACAATTGTTCCAGCAGTTGTTCTTTATTCACCAAGCTGCTTGGCAATTGCACCATAACCTTTTCCAGCTTTGTGAAGGTCTACAATTTTGTCTCTTGTGTCTTTGGCAGCTCTTTGGTTTTGACCATGTTGCTACTTATGCTGCGTTTGAAATCGCTTACTTCCCTACTATATAGTACGCGTCCGAAATCGCTTACTTCCCTACTATATATTACGTGAAAAACCGCATGCGAGGCAAGTAGTATGTCAGAATTCATAGCATTCGAAATTCAGTAGGCGAGAAGTACCCGAATGACCTACTGCTTCCGGCAGTCTTTGGCTTTGGCTGATTATGGGGTGCACAGGTGTCTTTATGACAGCTAACGACTTCAAACAAGTGCTACTAATTTAGAATCATGAGCAGAGTGTAGCTGGACAATTTAAAACACAGTAATTTCCTCATTAATTGTTAAAAAAATCATACAATGTGACAGCATCCTGTTTATATGTGACAGTCTTCTTTCCGACAAATCCAATCAGAGTTATATAAAAATTGGCCAGGCCCCTTAAATGAGGATAAGCGGGTGTTTGTTGTCAACAATTCACAAGACATAAAATAATGTGCGCACATCTGTAATAAAACGTCTCTCACACTTAGTTGAATAAAGGCCTCCTGTAGCGAATACATGCATTTCGGTTAGACAAAAATACATATTTCAAATGTAATAACATTTTTCTCATTTGTGCTGAAGGCAAGAGACAGACGTTCAGGCAGATGATGTACTATAGTGTGCAATAGTGTTAACAAATGCAAAAGTAATAGAAAACCATATTTACTGATACAGCCATGCTATTTAAATGTCCTGTTTTGAGCTGTTTTGTTGAACGGCTTTACACAGGATTCAAACCGATGCTTTTTACTGCAAGTGCAGTGCAGTATCACATGTACTATCAAGTAAACCTACTTAACTTGAAAACTCATGCATACTGTAAGCTGTATATGTGACGACAATGTTCAAAAGTATCAGTTTTCAAATCGTGCAGGATGTTAAAAATGTTTTGAAGCCATAACATACCATTCTGCAATTGTATAAACATACTATTTTTTGTAAACATGTACCTATAAATCATACTTTTGTGTGAAAAGGAATAACAGTTGTTGGATTTTTACTGCCTTTAGTGTTCCTTTCAACTGGAAACTGCAGCGATTCGTGTTTGTAGGTAGGCTACATTTTTTTGAGTTTTGCCCAAATGTATGAAGAGGCACATATTTTCAATGAACCTATAGGTTGGAAATGTAGGAGCAAAGGAAATTGTGGACAGATATATTAACAAGGACATTCGTTATAAATATACAATATATAATCATAAAGATAGGTTGGTTTTTGACAAATAACATGTCCATGAACATCGCACATTTTTACATTTGAAAAGGAATCGTTCAGCCAAAAATGAAAGTTTGTTGAAAACCCTCGACCCTTAGACCATCCAAGACATAGAAGAGTTTATTTCTCCAACACTGGATCAGACTTCAGAGTATGACGGGACAATCATCAATGGAGATTTCGTCATTAAGTATGATGTCAGCCGTGCATCATTAGGGTGATAAATACTAAGCAACTAAATATGGCATTCAAACTTATGCTGGATAATTGATCATTTATCTTTTAATGATCAGTATTTGGTTTTAATGCACTCCACAAGTTTGTACATCTAAGAGCTTTGTAATGTTATAAAAGTGGTATGCTGATAACACAATCTGTATGAAATTATTCTTGAAAAATGTGTCTGAAAACTGCAAATAATAAGTGCCCCTAAACTTAATTTTATGACTTCTGTTTGTCTTCGTGGCATATTGAACCCCAGTAAGAGCATTCTGAATCAGTGTTTAATCAGTATTGCGTGTGAAATACATGGGCTGGAAGGAAACTTAGTTCTGTCCCATGGCTCCTGGCACGCAGTGGGCAGGGTGAGGATGTGCTGTTAGAATCTCCACTGAGGAGCTGACATCCTCACAAAAACAGAAACACCATCGCTATGGAAACAATGCAGGCCAGTAGGAGTTTGGTCCGAATGAATATAGGACTTGGGCATGTTAAGGGCCTTTTCACAGGAAATGTGCTTGTGCTTAAAAATACTAGACTGAGCAGATGTGTAAAAAGTTTTTAAAAAACATTTTCAAAACGTGTAGTGGCACAACAGTTCAGTTTGATGATTAGTGTTCTGTCATTGGATACTAGTTAGATATATATCGAATTTTCTTGAATATTAGTAGGTACTGTAGAGTGCTGAACCCTCTAAAGTATGTTTTGCCTCTTTAGCTGTGATTAGATGGCTGAAGTGTATTTCCTTAAGGGAAAGGGCAGAGGAATTGACCCAGATCGTGTCGGAAGTTCAGGAGTTGAGCTGTATTTGAAGGAGTCTGAAAGGCCAGAGGGAGATCGGGGCGGTTGTGGCCTGTTAACTCATAACAGATGTGCTTCTCAAAGCAGTGAAAGAGTAGGAGAGATATGTAGATAGAGCTCAATATAGTCAGTTTTACTCGTTTATAGTAATGCTTTGCATTATAAAATACTATGAAATCGATATTAAGAACAATTTTTTTCTGGATAAACCCTGCTGCTAAGTCCTCACGTCATGGAAGTCTCTTAACTGTTCAGTGGAGGATCCAGCATTAAACACTAGATGGAAGTAGAGTCACAGCGTTGATCTAGAGGTGTTATTCACTAGATGGCAGCACAAGTTGGTATAAGAAATGTGAAATGTGAAAATGTCTTGGGTTTTGTTAGGAAGTTAAATTACATTTTTTTCTTTACATTTATTTTGACTAAATTCATTTGTTTGTTTTTTCTCGGATACTGCATTATTCATTTATTCGTTTCTATTTCTTTGCTTGAGTTATAATTAATAAATCTATAAATATAAATTTACATAAATATAGATAAATGTATGTAACGTCTGAAAAATAAATGTAATATAACTAAATAATTTTATTTTCAAAAGTAATTACAGACAATGCATAGAAAACCTGTTTTAGAAAATAAAACATTTTATGGACATTAAATCGTTGTATACATTTTCTTAAATTGTATTAAAAAAATTAAAAATGCATTATTATTATAATATGTCATAGTGGAAGGACATTACATTTTATCTGACATTGTTTTATATATATATTTTTTGTTAAACCTTCTTCACAGTGTCTAACATGGTTTGACAGACAATGTTACTTGATTGTATTGGCTTGAAAATATAACTACAAGATTCATTTGTGGGCTGTGTGTAATAGTGTAGATTTGGCATGTTCACAAAAAACTAAACAAAAAATCCCAGTCAATATCCACGAGATGTAGCACATGTTGTCTATGTCGATCACAATTAAAATTTTAATTTTGAATGAAAACCAAAAATCTTTTGTGGTATTGTGATATCAGTAAAACAACAACAAAAAACAACAAAACATGACCTTAAGTGGCTCTTCCATTTTTATCCTTTAGTATCTAATTGTGTGCTTTAAGACTGGAATACACGACTTTTAAAATCAGAACAGATTTTTAAAACAGTTCGCATCATACACTTACAGACCAAGGATCATACACTACTGGACTTTAAAAGTTGTTCCCATCACAACAAACTGACGCAGAAAAGTGCAGCTTGTTGCTAGGAGACGCATGACAAATGAAAAACAAATGGGTTCTAAAATCGGCTGAAAATATCAAACGTTTGATTTCCTCCCACTGAATAAGATCTAAAAAATCGGAGTCTATGACCACAATACACTATAATACACTACCCGATTTTCTGTGGAATCT
>JAUMHG010000051.1:3281077-3293782 GCA_032359395.1 Enteromius anoplus
ATAAAGACTTGTTAATGTTTAATGTTCAATTAACTTTGAACAAACTGTTGTCAGTAAATAACATAAATTTAAATCTAAAGTAAGTTACTGGCAAACAGCTGCCAGTAATACTGTATTTTCTACAGATTTTTTTAACAGTGCAGCTTTGCGCGAAAAGTGGAGAATATATATCACGTGCAGAACACAAAACTGACGAGAAACGGCGGAAAACTGACGAGATCTAATAAAACTTTCATATGACACTCAGATCATTTCTCCATCACTTTAAGTTACCCAAAACACACATATAAACACCTTACACCCGGTAGAAGCGCGTTTGTGCAGCAGACGGTTAAATGGTTAAAATGAGCATCCCTATTAGTACTTTAATCGATGCCACTTGTCGATCCAGTACTTTAATGGTACTCTTATCGGTACTTTTTGTTGTGTGTTTATTATTAAAGAAAAATAATAATAATAACAAAAACAACTAATTGAAAAAACAACACTTAACAACACTTCATTTTTTTTATAATAAAAATGTTAAATAATAATCTGTAGTCTAACAAAGACCAATGTTTGAGCAAATATTACACAAGCAAAACAAATGATTGTAAAACAAATAAATAAACACATCTATTTTCCTGTAAAAGAATGGACAGTGGTTACAGTCGGGGCATGCAGGCAGGCGGCAAGAGGACTAACAGTTGTTAACTGCAGCTTTATTAGGACGCATTCACATAAATAAGTTAACTGTGTTTGGGATTAAAAGTAATAAAAGTTTGGAACCTCTTGCAATGTACACTAAATAAAGTAAACGTATTTCAGAACTACAAATACATTTTTAGGGAAGCTCTGCTTTATATCTTAATCTGTTTTCTCTCATATTTGCTTTATTTCTTAATGAGCATAGTTTATTATTATTCATCTATATAAAAATAGTCTTTTATAATTTAGCACCGGTACCGATTAAGTACCAAGTTCCGGTACCCATCCCTAACAACAATAAGTATGCAAAAGTATATGTAAATATTACTTGCCAATACTTCGAAATTCTCAAAAGATCAAACTGTTCTGTCAGAGCAGTTTCATGCTTATTTTTATAAACTGAAGGATGTCTCAAGACAATATTATTTTCTACATGTCACAGATGCAGTCAATAGAGCATGTATTCAATCCCAAACATGGATTTAAGTATTTCCACAATGTTTACAAAGTATTTTCTACATCACTTCAGACTTGTGTATATTTACCCAGGCATTATTCTGCAACCCACCAGGTTTCGGCAACAGTAAAAGAATAGTTCAGGGTTTCCTTTGTTATTCTTAAGAAGTACAAGCAACTGTAGCCGTTTGATGTTTGGTCATAGTTTTGATTGGTCAGAGTCCACTCAGTTTTATAACACTGCACACTCACACATGCTTGTTTTACTCTTTTCATCCGCTCAGGAGTGCATGTTGTGTTTCTCTCTCTCCTTTTTCTCGGTCAACTTGTGTCTTTAATATCATCAATGCTAAATAAACTTTGCCCACGTTAATAGTCGCTGCCGAGGTGCCTCCGAGAACAAAAACAAAAGGCAGAACAGGTTCAAAGGCAACGCGTCTACCAGCTTTCTCTATTCCTTTCTCATCCCTGTCTCTTCTCCTCTTCCTTTGGTTTAGGCGAAAGCGCTTTGTCTGGTAAACGGCTCCATCTTTTTGATACAGGCGTTTATTAGCTGTTGAGTTTAATTAAAAAAGGCCATTCATATGAAAATGGGACTTTGATTGTGATTGGTTTCCCCAGCAGCCTCTTCCAGATGCTTTTAATTAGAACACTGTTTGATTGACATCAAGCCCGTAGGCTGGTGGCTGACTGCAGACGCATACACACTTATACATACACACATACAATACACAAACACTCATATGCACAAATCCAGTCATGCAGTCACATGCACTGTGTGTGTACCACAGATCCAGTTCGTTTTGACACAGTGAATGGCCAGGTAATTAGTGAGGAGGCAGAGCTGAGCCAAAGTTAATCACCTTGGCCTTGTCAGTCATGCTCTTTGCACATTGTTCACACATATAATTAATGCAGCGCTCGCAAATTGGCGCCCTTACAAGCTGACCGGCAGAACACACACACGGCTTTCATATGAGCGGCCTTAAAGTACAATTCTGGGTTCAGTACAAGTTAAGCTCAATCGAGAGCATTTGTGGCACAATGTTGATTACCACAAAATAATTTTCACTCATCCCTAACCTCACTTTAAAAACTGATGTTACAGTGAGGGACTCACAACAGGAATGAATGGAGACAATTTTTGGTGGGGTTAAAAAGGGAAATTTGAATCTTATAATTTTATAAAAAACGCTTCAAATTATTATTCTGTAAAAATGTAATGTCAAGCCCGTAGGCTAGCTGATTACCATGAAATAATATTAAAACTAGTTTATTTTCATTTATTTATTTTTGTATTATTATTAGTATCATTTATTTATTTATTTTTACAAAACAAACAGAAGGACTTACATCAGATGTAAATAGAACCCATTTTTGGATTTAAAAATCATTTAATTTTATTAAATCATTTCAATAAATTTTTCTGTTAAAACTTTTAACAGTAATTGATGTTTAACTTGAACTCAAAAGGATCATTCACATAATTTTTCACAGCCGCTTCAGGATTTTAGGCATTACATTACCATATCAATGAAGTAAAATTGATTATAACTATAGGTCCCACTTTATATCGTGTCCTTTTTACTTACATAGTAACTAGATGTGTATGTGGTATGTAACCACAGTGTAAGTACACACCGGTACATAGTATCTACAGCAGTAATATTTCTTTAACTACACTCATGTAACACCCCTCAGAATGGTGTGTGTAAGTACAAATGTGTAACAGGACATTGGTAACAACACTTTTTCACTTCACTATGTATTCATGTAACAGGAATTACATACATTTTGTAACAGCAGTATGTATAAGAATAACTGGAACAGGGGGTGATCAGGGGGTGTAGTTGGGTAGGTTTAGGGATATGTAAAGTGGGTGGAGTTGGTGCACCTCTGTAATAACAGTGTATATACAACTCCTCAGGAACTGCCCACTTAATGTAAAGTGTAACATTCTGGACACCAACCACAATTTATATGTAAAGCTGCCCGCTGCTGTGTCACATCAGAGTAACTACATGCTAAATCCAGAGCAATTGTCTATTTCATATAAAGTGTAACACTTTATGGCCCGGTTTCACAAACAGGTCTTAGCTTAAGCCAGGACTAGGCATTAGTTAAATAAAGATATTTTAGCAACTTTTATAAAAATGCCTTATAAGAAAATATTACAGGTGTGCATCTTAACACAGAACAATGACACTGACATGTTTTAAGAAATGTCAGAGCAAGATATTTTCATCTGAGACAGCTCTAACATGCAATTTAGTCTGGGACTAGCTTAAGCCTTGTCTGTGAAACTGGGGGTAAATTAAACACTTACAGAAATATTACAGCTTTAGATACTTTGTACTTACACTGTGTACACAGTTACTATGGAAGTACACAGGTATTAGGGACACTTAATATAAAGCGGGACCATATACTTAATATAAAGATGGACTATAGCTATACATAAGACTAGGTCTTTGTTAAATTAAGATATTTAAGTCGTTTTTACAAACATGCCTAATCAATGGTTAATATTCTATTAATATGTATGTTATAAGCAACTAGTTAAGAGACCCTAAAATAAAGTGTTGGTTGTTTGTGTTTTAATTCTCCTTTCTGGGGCCTATAAATGAATTGACAAAATGCACTGTACAGCTATTTATGAGATCATGCATTATACATAATTCAAGCATAGTATTACCATAGTAAACTCAATCAAAATGATCCCAAGAGCGGTGTCAGTTGAGCTTGACTTGTAAATAAGCTGGTAAAAGTGATCCACTGAATTAATTGCTGATGTAACTCCAGAGATAGGCTATTTTTCTTTAGTTTGGTCACTGCGGCGCAGGTCTCATCTGTTCTCTGTGCACGCTCAGTCGTTCCCTGCTGTATTATCTGAGTGTCAGCTCCGCATGTGGCTCTGATAAATTTATTCCACACATGTTTATGGCCGCTGGTTTACGCGGAGCTTCATCCCAGCAAGGCTTCTCCAGAGCTTCAACTCCATTTTATGGAAGAATACGGAGAGATGAGGATGTTTGGGCAGGGGAAGAGAGAGATACGTGTCGGGATGACTGATGTTACAGTGTTAAAGTCCCATCTGCCCTCAAGGGTTATTGTTATAATAACCCTGCTACGATCTATGATTTATAAGCGCACACACTCTTGCGAATCCAGTTCACTTTTCATCTAACTCAGACCCATCAGTCTTCATTTACGCTTGCGTGTCTTGTGTTTGTGCTGTATTTGTTTGGTTTGCCCGCCGTTTGGCTTTGATTTGGGAGACAGCGCTAAAAGCCTGTAGAGAAACGTTTCAGGCCAAAACCTTTTTCCAATTACCCAGTCTTCATTACTACGCTGTCATAGCCTGCTCCATGGAACTCCAGGCCTTTACTTTATGGCTGTGGAACAAAAAGCCCTGCTGTTGTTTTTTCATATAGACTGATTTCCTGTTCACCCAGTTTAATACATGAGAATGGGACTCAGATATCTTCCAGTAGGAAGCACAGACAGAAAATGGCATTTTCTTGCCCAAACCGAGAGCCAGGCACGCTGTCTTCCACAGGTTTCATGATGGTCGCCGTCCTAATGTGGTTTTATTCAATTAGGAAGCAGTGAGTTGGTATTCCGGCTCAATTATTCTTAGTTTGGCCTCCTAGTATCTGATATTTGTAAGCTAGTTTTCTTTTAGCAGGATGTACAAGTAAGAAGCAAGTCAACGAAGACATTGGCATTAGGTTACCTATATTTATGTGTGCAACTGGTTTTATTTGGTTTATTTGATTGCTAAAAAAAAATAATGGAGTAAAATGAAGTAATGAGTATGTGTTTCAGTGTCTGAGCAATGTCATATCAAATGGAAAAGCTTGTTATGATGCTTAATTTAAAAGTATGGTAGCTCTAAACGGACTCACCCTAACTCATTATGTATTGATGCTTGGTCAGGACATTGATGCTTTAGCATAATATTTGATTGTGAAGGTCCTCCGTTGCTTTAAATAGGAAACCCTTGCCATCTTTTTGACGATGCGAGATACTGGGAAGTTTTTCGTCATGATTGTATTATATATTGAGTAATGATATTGCCATTATTGTGTTGGGGTGAGATTTTTCAATGTAAACAGTCACAACAGTTTTATTTATTACTTATACATTTATGAGCACATAACCCAACCCCTGCCCCTTAAACCTACCATTTGTCAACAAACCACAAGATATAAAAGGCAAATACAACTACATCATTATTTATTCAAATAGGATTAATATTCCAAGTCTTCAGACGCAAAAGGATTGATTTGTGAGAGGAATAGACGTGATCATGGTCTCCGTCTGCCAGAAAACTCATTCTGTGTGTGCAGTCTTTGTGCGCAAATTAAAAAATGCTGCCAGAAGAATCTTTACGTCAGCCTTGGTTGTGAAATGCTATTGGCTCTTGTATGTCTCGTGATCGTTCGTAGGGATGGGGTTAGGTGCTCAAACAAAAGTATGCATTTATATAAAATTTATATTAATTTTTACGAACATATGCAAATTATAAAATTTAGACAAACAATTGAAAACAACGGACGACCTTCACATCCAAAAAAGTGACGCCAAAGGGTCCTAACCAAGCGTTAATATGTGATGAGTTGGGAGTGAGACTGTGTTGCAACTACCGTGGTGAATATCTAAAATTGTTATATTACATATACCGAGGGGATATTTCTAAGTTTTTGCTTTTATACAAATAAGTATGTTTTAATACAGCAGAATAAATGTGTGTTGTGTGAATGTACTACAGGTTAACTATGTGGTCATTGTCATGTGACCCACAGCATCAGTGGTTGCTTCACTGCCAATAACAGCTTCTCTCCTGTGGCTTCATCAGGTAGTAAAGGTATCCATGATATGCACATTTCAAAACATCTACTGTTTTATGAGTTCTATGAATTTGGCCATATTACCCAACTGGTATATTTTTTTCTGCCTACTATTTACCATACCTGTCCTCCAACTAATACGCCTGCATACAGTAGGTCATTTGTACACTAGCGGTGGAATATGACCCATCTAAGTATATACTAAGATTGTGCCCCTGTCGTCAACAGGACATTTGCAAATGTATTCATGTTTTGTACTATTTTATTGGCCGTATGGTACAGGGTTGGTGTAGCTCAGTTTGTAGAGAGATGCTTTATAAGATGAGATGCAATCACAGGTTAGAACCCAGAGAACACATGTGCTCATAAATCCCTATAATTCATGATTTTTGCAATAGTTTTGTAACGGGTAGGTTTAGGGGTGGGGTGGGTTATTGAGGTCAATCTTACATTTAAACCTATATGTTTCAATCACAGGGAGATCGGTGTAAAAACTCTACACATTGCATTTAAACACAACACACATTTTGATTGATAATCACAGTCATGAGTAATTTCTTAATGACAGGCGCAATACGACACTGTCATTATTTTTACGTCCTCTAGAGGGTGCGTACCTTTAAAACGTAAAATAGGTCGTAATAAGGAACTTGCACAAATGACCTATAGAGTCGTTTTTTGTTGGAGGACAGGCTCCAACATTTTGTGTAATTCAATAACATAACGTAATACAATAAACATAATTTATTATTCTAAGGGGCAGTTTCCCAACAGGGTTTAAGACTAGTCCTAGATTAAAATAAATGTTAAGAACTGTCTAAACTGGAAAAAGCTTGTATTGAGATATCTTAAAATACATTATTGCCATTGTTTGGTCTTAAAATGCTCACAAATAGCTAAAAGTCTAAATCTTAAATACTGAGAAAAATGTTAGAATGGATGTTAACGATAGCTATTGGTTGCTATCCAGGCTCATTTGAAATACTTTACCTACATATCTGCAAATTTAACAAAATGTCCCTACTGTATATGTGCAGCTTCCAGTTTAAATGAACACTAGAGGTAGTAATACTCAGATAACTCTTATTCCTTTTTACACAAAGTATGATTTACAGGAGCTGTGTAGTAACTGATTACATGTAATCCAGATTATGTCATCAGATAAAAAAAAAAAAAAATACTACACAGCAGTTGAGTACTAGATTTACAAATCCCATTTCAGGTCAGCTTGTGTCTTTAGAAGACTTTTATCTTTCAAACACTTTAAAATGCACTAAAATGCAAAATAAGAAATCATTTAATTTCATTATCAATTTGTACGTAATGTATGAGTACGAATTTGTTCCACCTCACTCGTATAATGTTGTACCACTAAACCCCATAGATAAGTAGGTTTAGGGGCGGGGTTAGGTGAAGGCCATTTGTACAAATACATACGAATTGGCAACTTGTAAAATGTGTACAATATAGCAAAAATACTTCCAATGAGCCTGGGTTAAGCCTTTATCATTAGCACAAGACACTTTAGCTACTCTGACAGCACACCTGAGGAAGACGGAATAATCTTTTTATTAAAGTACCCTGACATGAGCAAGCACAAAACCACAGTGGCTGCAGGTGTACAAGAGAAGACTGTTTCTATGTGTCTGACCGTGTTTATGAAGGAAAGTAAATCCAGATTGACTTTGGCCGTGTTTTGCACTACCAGTGTGTTCGCTCTGACCCAGCTGCCTCCTCAGGTGAGTTACTTGTGCTGGCGGACCTCTCTAAACCCCCTGTATTCAGTGACACGGGCGCCGTCGCTCTTCGCTCAAATATCACTTAACACTGATTAACCCACGCTGGTCCGGCACTGGGTCCTCACTTGCCCACCTGCCAGCTGACTGCCATTAGAAGTTCCCTTATCTAGTCTCAGATCTGTCTACAATAGAGCCTGGGCCTAGCCGAGGGGTTAAGGAGCCTTCTTAAATAATAAATCATTAGCTAAATACTTTTTGTCCATTTGTGTCGTGTTACACGTACCTCAATTTGCTACTGCCGGCACAGTATCCCTCCCATTCAGCAGATGCCTTGCCTGTGTCTGTGCCGTCATTCAACCACTGCAAGCCAGAAATCCTGTTCTGTTTCTCTCAGTCTGTTTCTCGCTTCTGATCCCTTTTGTGCACTTGCTTGCTCCTTTATGTGGTTTTTGAGTCAGACTCAAGAGAAGAATTGTGAATTGATGATGAATCATAAATCATAAACGCATTTAATGATACGAATTGCATTAATGTTATTTGTATGTGGGCAATACAAACATGAAAGGAATAACCAGGACTCTTATTTTGAAATGTCTTTGATTTGCTATATCTGACTGTTAAAAAAAAACAAAACAAAAAACATGAGGGGATCAAATATGCGATTTTACAACTACCTACAACATATTACAGTATACACAATAAAACAAACATAGGCATACTTCATAAACTACAAAAGCAATCTACTGACTTAAAAGCATGAAAATCATAGATCGTGAACCTCCACGAAAACAGTGAGCCTGAAGAACGTGCAACAGTGCTTTGTTTCGATTTTAAAAAGCTACATAATCAAATTCATTGCGATTACTGTTTTCCCATCTCCAAATATAATAATCACTAAGATGTCTTTGTCATAAACATAGCGTACACATAAATGCACATGCACTGGAAAACTATACAGGAGATATCTGTAAAATTTAAGTTACTGGGAATTTTTTATGCATATACAGTTATAGTTTTCATGCACAAGTTTCCCATTCATACCAGTCAACAAGTGTTTTTTGTTTTTGTTTTGTTTTATATCAGTTTTGCATTTTTTAACACTATCAGGGAGGTTTAGGTTTAGATTTGGTGAGGGGCATATTTCCAAAAAAGTACACAGAAGTACATATTTTTATGAGACTCGGATGGCAGATGCATTTTTCCATGTACACCGTTGTGAAATTAAATGCAGGGTTTTTGTGTTTCTAATGTATGCGTTAAAGTTTTCCTTGTTAATATACTTTCCAGGGCTTTCGCTTTTTTTCTCCTGCTCTCATGTCCTCTCACATCAGGTGGTCTTAACCGTCTTTCTCTGTTCGTTGACATTTAATCAGCCATGCCCACATAATACAGCCAATATTATTTTTCCACTCCACATGGGGGGGTTACAGGGCTACGATTTGCGTAAGAAAACAACTTTTCTCTGTAGAAACACTCACACACACACACACGTATTTGTTAGACACACACATAAAGCAGAGAATAGATTAGGCATTCTTTGAGTATGACTTGCGTAAAGTGATTATAAGTCATCTCAGCCCAACGAATTTAGACTTCTTGACGCCCCCTCTGTTGCTGCCCCCCAGTCAGATTCATGTAATCAGATTAAATGCTAACAGAGGCTCAAGAGTGCCTGGACACACACACACATTGCTACTTTGATGCCGCTGTGTCGGAGACAGACGACATTAGTCCTGTCTGCGGCCCTTCAGCCTTGGAAGCATGTCATCTCAATCTGCAGAGAGAATAAAGAACGTCCCCTCAAGCTGATGCATTAGTAAACAGCGAATGCTCACACTCCTGCAGCTGCTGAGCTCTGCCTAAATGTGTTTACACTCTAACAAATAAAGGTTTTCAAAGTATCTTTCCAACACCTTTCAACAAAGGGAACTCTACTTTTCAAAACTCTTTATGGTGTTCTTGGGTGTATGTTGCTGGATACATCTATAGTTCTTTGTAGGCAGGAATGCATGTTTGGTTTTGAGTGATTTAAACTTCATGTCCTGTTGACATTGATTGTACCATTTTTAAAAACCAGGGAAACAAATCCAAACAATTGGCATCTGCTAAAGTTTCAATCAGAGAAGCTTGCATTTAGTAATATTTTGTTAATAATAATGCATAATTTTGTGTTTGACACATTTTGTGTCTGATACTATTTTTTTATTATTTATTTTATTTTTATTGTTTTTTTGAGAGTAAATAAAATAATGTTTATAAACCTTTTTAAAATCAGTAATGTATTGAAATATCAACCTTTTTATTTGTGAATTAATTTTATCAAATTTTAATTTTTCTAAATTACGGAGCCCCTGAAATGAATTTTTTTTTGTGAGATGTCATAAATAATTTAGCAAAAGAATGGAAAAATCTTTGCGAGGGAATGCAAAATTTAGCGAGACAACAAAAATATCTTTGCGAGAGAATGCAAAAAAGTTTGCCAGAGAATACAAAGTTTCTCAGGGGAACAGGATTTTTTTTTTTTTTATAATAATAAAAAAAGTATTTTTCCACCCACCCCAATTTTTTTCCTCCACCTTGTCCCTTAAGGGGCTTCGTACTGTTCCTATATCAGAATTAATAAATAAAGCATAAAAATTCATTTTTTTTCCCCTCGCAAGGTCACTATAGCACTGCATACAAGTAAGACACATTACACATATAAAATTAGCTATTATTTCAAAACACTGTGAATAACAATTACAGTGCAATAAAAGTGGAATTATTATCTTGTAACTAAATTAGCTTTAGGGCCATCTGGAATAAACTGAAATAAAGAAGAGACTGTTGTTTCACTGTGGGTGGTTTCACCATGGGCCATAAACACAAATTTATCCTACGTGTGCATTTAAATAGACTTACGGAGCCACAATTTAAAACCATAATCACTCTCTGTAACGTTCTGCTTTTATATTGGCTGATAAGTTGATAGATTTTATCTGTGGCATTATTTGGTAAAACCTAACATCTTGCACTCGAATGAGATCCCTAAAGATAGAACTTAAAAGCCATTCGGAAAACACTAATTTGCAAGTTCCAAAGCAGAATTTGTTCTGATCATGGACCCTGGTGATTTTAATCTTGGCCAAGATCAAGAAAACGGACTGTGATTATTATAACTGGTATGTCAACATGTATTTGACCAGCTTTGGCCCAGAGGCAGCATTTATAAGTATAGTTTGAGATCATATCAACAACATAGACACTTCAACTAGGTTTATAATATGATCAGTTGTAAAGACAAAACATGTTGTTAATTATATATCATAAGTCATTACAACTGCACAAAGTCATTTTTTTCCATTTAAAAAAATAGTTTTTCATTTTACTTTGCATAAAGCCTTGTAAAACAACTAATTAGCACATACTGTAAGAGCGCACAGACAAAAAAATAAAAAATAAAAAAAAATAATTCTGTTTTCCTGTAATAAGGTTATTTTGGGATGCTTTTGGATTCATATATTTTAACATCGAAATGTATAAGCAATTTATTTATTTTTACAAAACTGTTATTTATTCATGTCTAACCAATCTCTCTCAGTCTCACTTGGTTTTTTTCTCACCCTTCCTCTCTGTCCCTGCCCCCACAGGCTGTAGCGGGGCCGATAGGCATCTCTGTTGGAGTCTGCCTGTGTTTCTGCAGACAAACTGCCTCCACCAGTCATGCTGTTCTCCCTGGGAACCCTCCATGAACCCTGCACTCCTTTACTGCCCCTTTACCCCTGCACACGAGCCTCTCTGCCCACGCCGGACTCTTGCACAGGTCAGAGGTCAACCTTTGTGCTAAACTGTGAAGTACAGTAAACCAAAAATAGCCTATCGGTGCTAGACGTGTGTTTCTGCTGGAACCGTGTTCCATGCATCCGTGGCGGCCATCTTGCATGTCTCTCTACCGGTTTGTTTTGCCTTAACGGCGGGCGATATAACGGGAGTGGTAAAGCGTCTCCTCGCGCTGCTTCCTGTGACTGACCTTCGGATGACCTCAATAGTTCTGGGCCGCTCAGAAGGCAGTTGTTTCGTTCGCAGCGTGTGCATTCCTCCTAGGCTATCTCAGCCATCACTTGACAGGAATTATATAATTGCTGCCTGTGATCTCATTCTCCTCAAAGAGCATTTTGAAGTTTCCTTCCCTTTCTTTCCCTTTTGGTTTCCTCTCCCACTCTTTTTAATGTTGAAATTGCTCACATTAAATCACCCTCTTCCTTCAATCCCCCCAACATTCCCTCTCTCTCTCTCTCTCTCTCTCTCTCTCTCTCTCTTTCTTTCTCTCTCTCCTAGTGTTTGGCATTCAACCCCTCTGTTCTTGTCAAATCGTTCATGATACATTTATTGCTTTAATGTGTGTTTGCTTGTATGTGGAGGTGCATGTTGAACGGCACTCGTTTGGCAAACACAGAGATGAAGTGATATAAAGTAACATTTATGTATAACTACGCAGCATGCTGACTGGCCTGTATAGTAGCAATAACTTGACCTGTAAATGGGACACTATGACCAAGCTGGGGTGTGTTTCACAGTAGCATCATTAGACGAATATGGTTGTTAGTTGATTTTTGTTGGAAATACACCCCAGACCAGTACTGTCTAAATGTTAAAGCAAATCTGCATTTATAAATTTACGATATATAATATATAATTTAGATTTATATATTTGAAATTATACCTTCATAAGTTTAAAATGTATAAATGTACATTCTGATGTAAAATTGTTTTGTCATAAATATTACTAAATATTCTTTCATTTAAATCTATTCTATATTATTCTATATTTATTGGTTACATTGCGTTTATATAATATATTTGAGAATGTTTGTGTTTGTGTGTGTGTGTGTAAATAGTTCTGATTAGTGCTGTAATCGAGATGAAACACATCCAAAATAAAAGTTTTTATTTAGATAATATATCTGTGTACTTTGTATATTGTATACATA
>JAUMHG010000051.1:3351325-3373287 GCA_032359395.1 Enteromius anoplus
TCTTCGTGAGCATAATAAAAGTACTGTTTTGTGGAATCTGGATTCCGACTCTCCTTTGCAGCAGCACAAGCGTGACAACAGGATGTTAAAAAGATTATTGTAAACTAACACAATATTGTGTATTTGAATATTGCTTATAAAATTTAACATCTATTTTAATAAAAGTTTCACCTTTGTAGCCTTAAATATTTAAACGATTGTTATATTTGATCCATAATTTTTCTGATTACATTTTTCGATGGTCCCTTGTCCCTTAACATGCCCTTTTACTATAAGAAACGTTGCACCTACATATTAGTAGACTGGTAGGGTTAAGGTTAGTTGACAAGTGCTTGCAAAGTTACTTATAGTCAGTGCAATGTCTGTTGTGAGATCATCACATTAGAGATTTAGCAGATATTAATCAGACAGTTTACTATTACTGTAATGAGAGATTGTTAACATGTAGTTGCAACATTACTTAGTGTCAACAAACAAATAAAGACCATCATAATACAGTGTTACCATTAAAATAAATACATACAATAATTAATGAATTAATTAATAAAGGTTTAAAAAAAAGTTATGCTGCAGGCACAATGGATGTGACATTGCTTCAGAATTTATTTTTACTCAACCTGTGTCAGTTTTCAGTTTTTTTTTTGTTTTGTTTTTTTAAACAGGACAGGAAAAAAACATGCTACATAAAGGCAACCCCCAATAAGGCAATTATTTGAAAACCAAAGAAATTTCATACAATCCATTATATTTAAAACAGTTAGTTTTTATTGTAATGGGTAAAAACCCTGAGCACCCTAATTAAAGTTTTTCTCTTAAGAACAATTTATCAATAGAAAGATAGTAGAAGAGAAGAACAGAGCAGTCTTTTGCACTGTATGCTGCTGGATCTTGCAGGCTTGGCTGCACTGTCATATTCAATGTTCTTAGTCCATTAATCAGATGGAGGGTGTGAGCTTGTGTCCCAGTGTTTACACAGCAATGGAGTGATCGCTGCCCCCCGGCCACACACAGAGGCGGCTGAGGACACACTGTGAAATGGGCCTGACATTGGTGTGCGTGTGTGTATGGGATGACTTGAACTGGACAGCAAAAGGGACAATGCCAGGCTGTGTGAATAAGTGGAAATCAGTAAGGGTAATAAAGTTCATACTTTTGGTCTACTTAAGAGGCATTTCAGAACTTTCAGGCTACTGCAATTTGGCTCATAACAATGCAACTGAGCTTTTTAAAATTTGGTTATTTTCTGGTGATTTGCACAGTCAGGATTTAACAGCACTTATCTATTCAATCACCTAAATTTAGAATTATTTGTTCATCCTTATTATTAAACATGCAATGAAGCATGCATCTTCAAGTTGTCATTTAGGTGAATCATTGTTACCTATCCATGGTAAACATAAGACCATATGGTTGCATTAAATTCTTGCAGCACCCCATTCAATTTTGCAACTTTTCTCAGTAGGACATTGACATTCTTTGTTGGTCCTGAAGCAACATTTACATCACTGGTCTCAAACTCAATTCACGGTGGGCAACAGCTATGCATAGTTTAGATCCTGACCAAACACACCTGATCCAGTTAATTAAGGTCGTCAGGATAACTAGAAACAAGTAGGTGTGAATTGGAGCTGGTTAAACTCTGCAGAGATGTGACCATCCAGGAATTAATTTTAAGACCAATGGTTTACATCAACCAAGCAAGTCCAGTCCTGCTCCAAACTGCATTTTGGCAGATAATAGGTATCAGCTACTGTTTGCCCGTTTCACGACATGTAATCCAACTATGCCTATACAAATCTTTTAGAACCGTATAAGTCAGGTTGCTTGGTCAAAACTCTTTTGCGTCGATTTTTGCAGATCAAGGTACCCCTTTTTAGTCATTTTTAGACATGAAGGGTCCTCCGTTGTTTTAAATAGGAAACCCTTAGCGTCAATATGCCAACAAGATTTTTTATTTAATTTTTTTCATCATAATTAAAAGATATATTGAGTAAAAACAATGGCATCATTGCATATATGTAGAGGTGTTATTTTTCAATGTAAACAGTTAAAATGTTTTATTTAAATTATATTATTTACACATTTATGAGCACGTAACTCAAACCCTGCCCCTAAATCTGTCAATAAAATACAAGATATAGCAGACAGATACAACCATCATCATAATTTATTTGAAACATATTAATATTCCAGGTCTTTTGAGGAATAAACAAGGTCGCTGTCTCTGTCTTCCGTATACTTCCTGTGCACCGCTGCAGTCAGTGCACGATTTCAAAAAACGCATCTACAAGAATCCTTACGTCAACATTGGTTGAGAAATGCCATTGGCTCTTCTGTGTTTCCCGATTGATTCTGTTCGTGATCCGTCATTCTGTTGTGAAATACTATTGACTCTTGTGTATTTTATGACTGACTGAGTCATGCTATCGGACGGGAGTATGTTTTCTGAATGAGACGTGAGCACGTTAACGGAGCGGGATAATCTTTAGTGTCCTTGTGTTTTTTTTTCAAAAGGGTCTTGACCAAGCATCAAAATGTGACGAGTTGGAGTGAAACTGTGTTGGTGTTGGCATATTACATAAACTTTCTCTCATTGGTAGTAATCACATCACTCTTTTTAAAAGAGTTCGGTCAGAAATGGTCTTTGTTGCTCGTGTCACCTCAGCAATTCAATAAATTAATGACTGCCAGTCTCTTGAATTTGTCACTTAAAATCTTTGGCAACGTGAACATCCGATAAAGGGTTAGTTCATCCCAAAAGGAAAACTCTGTAATTAACTACTTACACTATTCCCTAGACAGCTACATAACTGAAATGATCCCAGATCCAGAAACATAGTAAAAACATTGGTAAAACAATCTTACATTACATCTTTTGCAATTTTAGAGATTATTGCAATGTATACGCACGATTTCCCCTAGGTGTAAGCAACGCTTATTAAATTCATGCAGTGCTTTCCCCTCGACCAAAAATAATGCTGATTGTGTCAAAATATATCTTAAGCAGTCTTCAAAATGGCAGAAGACTTAACTCAGGGCATAAGAATGGGTAAATTAAGTTATTTTTGTTTTCTTTGTGCAAAAGAAAAAAATTCTAGTGGTGTTGCAAAAATGTAATTGCTCTTTTTGTTTTCAACCTTAATTTGTGTTCTGAAGATGAATGAAGGTATTCTGGGTTTGGAACGACACAAGGGTGAGTAATAAATGACAGAATTGTCATTTTGGGGTGAACTAATTAATGCAGCCAACAAGCCAAATATGTCCACTTTAATTCTTTAGAATTAAATTAGCATTGAATCATGAAATATTGGCTAGTCTATGGGCTGGTCATTTTCAGTGAGCCAGTGATTTATTGAAGGTTTTCTATAGTGGGCATGGATGGGAACAGTTGACCAGTATGTGCTCTCACTGTATAAATGATAAGTTTTACATAAGTGGAGAATCAGAAGGAAATAAATCAACAAGAGGCTGGTCTTACTCAGCAAGTCCTGTAGCCCTCACTGTTCTTCTCTTTCTCTCTGTCCCTCTCTTCTCTCGGTCACTTCTCTCTCCCCTCTTGCCTACATTCCTTACAGTTTTGTTCTCCTGCCAAGGAAACTAATCAAAAGGCCTTCTACTTTTTCTTTGTAAATCTATCTGTCTGTCTCTCTCCCTCTCTCTTTTCATAGTTGACCTCTGGCTGCACATCCACTGTATAACCCATGGCATTATGCACGCTCCTCCACAACCTCAGCGGCCTGTGATGTCATAGCTGAAGTAGGGGCAGTTGGGAGTTGACCCCAGGGCAGCTTTGCTCGTGGCTCTGGGAGCTTGTGCAGTGGGAGGGTTGAAAGTAGTCAAATGATCTTGTTTCCCCTTGTTTGGAGAGCCTGTCTCCCTCCATGGTTGTGTATGGATTTTTCTCCTTTTATAGAGCGTGCTGCAGAGCAAATTAAAACTGTGGGATCTTCCCTCTTTCTACATGATGGACCCATAATGGCCTCAATGTGTTACCTTTCATCTCGGCTCTGAGCACTTTGATATGCTTGCTCAGGGTGGTCTAACCATGGTGCATGGGGGCTATTAACTTTCTGGGTTACAAACTCACTCATCGCCAGTACATGGTGAGGAACATGCATGCATAAATGTGCAGTTTTAGGTATTTTGTGGTTGAGACACTATCACGTTTAGAGACATCGCCTATCTCCACATATCACAACCCAAATGCACACTTCATATCATAACCCCAAGCCCCCGATCATTTCAGATAACATTTTGATAGAGGCCCAAGAACACCTTATAACACACTCCTGACCTGCGATAAAGCCCTGCGGTGCTGCTAGTGTGCCGTGCTGACGAGGACAAACTCTTATCATTGACGATGTTCATGTTGGAGAAAAAAGATGGAATCTAACTGATGCCAATCTTCAAATGCTCTACATGTAATTTTAATGCACAAACACGAGTATCCATGGACACACGATGCATCTACCGGTATTTGCCTTTTTTGCACACTCGGTTACCAGGGAAAATGATCTGCTTGGTGTATATTTCTCTCTTGAATCAAAGATTAGATGCTGAATGTGATCAGAATGAGAGAGAGAGAGTGAAAGGATGAGCAAGAAAGAGAAAAGGAGAGGTTATGTTGAGACACACCATGTAGTTTTTTCGGAGACTGTCATTTCCGACCATTTCACAGATGCATATCAAATTCTGCAATCTGCTTCATAGAGATAAGGCCCACTAGATGCTGGAGTTGCAACATCCCACTGAGCGAATGAGAGAGCAGACAGGTTTTCATAGTGATTTCCCTGTGAGATAGAACCTTTCCAGCACCCTCAGCATCACTGATTAGTGCTCTAATCTCACAGAGACTGGCGTCTCCCAGCCCAGCAAGCATATGCACATGGCCTTAGAGTATATAAGAGTCATAACCATGCTCTTACTCTGGAGGGAGACGCAGCCATGCAGCCAAAAGTGAAGACTCCCATCTGGAAACTTTTTGTAAAAGTGCTCCATTATTAGGCGACTGCAATGTTTATTCGGTGGGGCCATTGTAGGTCAGGCTCATTAAAGGTCCGTGAGTTAAATGAGAACTTAATCAAATAGTTTTGAAGAATTTTTGTTTGTTTGTTTGTTTGTTTTTGATCAATCTGTGATCTTGTAAGCTGAATACTTTGATTTCAAGTTCTGAAGTGGTGCTGCTACTCAAGATATAGGGGGTCTTGGGAGCAGCAAGACGCTAGACACAACAAAAGCAGAAGTGTTGAAAAACAATGTGGCGTGTTTTGTCTGGAGAGGATTTTACCTGCGATGCCAAAGATGGCTTAAATGAAGGATGGCTAGAAGGCAAACCCAGTTCCTCACACGCTTACAGAGTCAAAATTGTTTTAACCTGCCAACTTTTCCTGCTCCAAGAAACAGTTCTTTAAAGAACAGCTTTTGTCCCCACCTTCTTTATGTCTAAAGTGAATTCTGGAAGAAAATGGTCTCTGATAATTGCTGTCCTTTTTTAAGCTGATCCCTGGTCCCACTAAACTCTCTTGGGTACTGACACCAGGTCGCGTACCTCTCTATTCCCCCCACCCCTAACTTCAGCGATGTGCCAGGCTGGCCTAGATTCACCCTCTCCAGTTACCTGACGGTGAAAGCACATGGGGTGCGGATGGGGATGGGCTGTCCAGACTAACTCTCCCCTGAGCCTGTTCTGGCACTAGCACTTGCCCCCTTTGCTCTGTCAATGGAAGGCCGGATGAATGTGCCTGTTTGTGCACAGACAGTGGGGATGAATTTGTCTGCCTTAGAAAAGAACAGGAAGGCCTGAATGTTGTGTGTCCCGCGAGGATGCACTGAATGCAAGAGTGTCTCGAGTGGGACATATGAATACTGCTGAAGCTGCTAAATGTTACCTCTCACAGGTGAGAGTGGCCTCAATGTTAGCCTCAATATTGGTTCTTTCAGGAGAAATGCAAATGAGTACTTGCTTCTCTACATAAGGGTGCTTTCAATTCATAGTTTCATAAATGAGAGTTGTTTTGTTGACTACATGTAAACATTTGACTATACGCTTTGTTGACTCTATGTAAACATTATTAGCTGCAATGCTAACACTGACGAGACAAGCACTAAAGTTAGCACTCAAAGAAAGGCTGAAAATAGAGGAAATCTTTCAGAGCTGATCAGCTTTAGTTATTAGCTCTATTGAAATTGTGTACATATTGATCTTTTTTAGCTGATTTATCTTCATTGTAGATAATCATACACCTTTTAAATCATGCTAGCACCGCACAGTATCTTTTATCGCCTGCAGTTTACTTGCAAAAAAGGTTTGAAAATTTGCTAAGCTAATGTTTAGATTGCCATTTTGTTTCTTTTCCTAAGCCCTGGGTCAGAAAATAGATAACAACTAGAAACATCTAACTTTAAAAGAAACACAATATATTATTTAATACTCTCAATGCATTCTGATGAACAATCAATGTTCTGTAATGGACACAATATAAACAATGTTTTGTGGAAAGGGATGCTGAGCATAGAAATAACAGAAACATTGTATTTTTCTACCTTGTCAGCTTGAGAACACAAACGCCAACTCAACAGCAAAAAGATCCCCTGGAAATGTTGGTGAAGCAAACATTTGTGTTGACTTTTGTTTGACAGTGCATTCAGCTCATTATGAGCACATAAATCAAACATGACAAACAAATCATGAGGTTTACTGTAACATTCATAACATTCAAGAATCCACAAAACTGACAAAAGTGTAATTTGTTACTAAGATGTTTATGCAACATACCAGGACCATCCCAGTGTCCAATTTCTGGTGCATGCAGTAATGAAATCAGTGCCTGAATTGTTTGCTTGTTTTGGGGGAAAAATAGTCCGCTACATTGATATCACTGCATAATGACTGACTCAACTGTTAGTAGCTGTTTTATGGTCCAAAAAAAGAAAGAAATGTGATGCTAGCTATTTCACAGCTTCTGTATGAGCCCCCTCCAAAGAAAGATTCCAGTTCTGGCTTTCTCAGTGTAGAAAAAGGATACAATACTCCTGTCCCAGGTGGGCATGTCGACCCATTTTCTCACAGAGCACAGTCAAGACCAGGACCACACCCTCTAACTTTAGACTTTATTTACAGTCAAGCACAGACCTCTTCTGTAGAGGTTTTCAAGTAACATTGGCAATACTAAAACATTTTGGATAGTGTTTGACATTTTTATTAAATGTTCATTTTGTATCTTGTTCATGACACTGGACAATCCAGCCGCAGAACATCATGTATACCTTCAGGCGTCATTATTATGGATTATGGACAAAACATTGCATACCAAAAAAATTGGGAATCATGGGCTTTACAAACACATTCACCCCAATATGAAAACCACAAAAAGCAATAAAGGTTGTCCTTAACCGCGAGTATTTATGTGAAACCCCTACTCTCTATTCCTTTTTATCCTTTTCACTTCTCTGTACATGACATGTTTGTCTTTCACTCTTTGTATGTCTGAGCTGTACGGTACAGTAAATGAAAGTACAGATGTACTGTTTTGCAAAGCAGGCGCATACAACCAAGTGTGACAAGCAGTCAGCCGTGGAATTTTTTCTTTCTTTTTTTAATAAAATGTACTTCACACTGCCTTTTACACCATTTTGACAGATTTTGGTGCTTATTCAGACCTAATAATACGATGCAAGTATTTCCTGCTTAATTTCTCACTTCCTGTTTTGTGAGGTTTTGTGTGTGCACGTGTGAGGAATGTGCTGTGCAGGGATCAACACCAGAAGTATTGAGTTGGGGTTTGTTGGCTGTGTAGTGGTTTGGTTTAAGTGTATTGTAAGTACAGTATGAATCAGGGAAGAGAAAGTGAGAAAACAAAGTAAAACTGCAAGAAAGGGGGAAAAGAAGAAAACAAAAACGGAAAGATAGCGACATCCTGATACCTGCATCTGGTTTGTTCCTGAAATACATTTCTTAGAAGCAATCACAGATTCTCTAATCTCTGCCGATGGTCTTTGTTTCAGGAATTTTAGTTTTGTACAGAAATTAATCATTTATTTCTGTTTTTAGTGGTCTTTGTTAAGTCAAGCATGAACATTGCTCATTCGTAGAATTTGAACACTTTAGCTTTACAAGTACGAGTAGCGTTTTACATCATGTTGACAAAAAAAAAAAATGCTGTATAGGCAATCAGACTTTTGCTTGGAGGATGGTAAAAGTGTGGGCGGAAAACAAAGTATGCATTGAATCTGATTTAATACTAAGACCATAATATTACAGAAACTTGGTGATATGCTGTTCCACCCAGAACACCTTAGCAACCACTCCAAATTCCTTAGATACCATAAATCAATGCCTTGGAAACCATCGTATTTTCTGTCAGAATTTCTTTCTATAGGTCAGCACAGCACCTCTCATATTTTCTATAAAGGTATTGTCTCATCATCCAGTCATCCTAAGTGAAACCAAAAGTGCTTCCCTGCCTGCTTCCTGCGTTTGGCTAAATAAACAATTTGGTAGCTGTAGTTTTTGTAACTTTCCCTTTCGCCCTTTCTGCAGGTTTAAAACAATCGCCTTATAAACGAGCAGGAAACTAGAGGGGAATAACAGTAAAGTGTAATGAGGGAGGAGTTGAAGTTTTTTCTTGGCTTTGTCCTGGCCTTTAGTATGAGGGACTGGCTTCCTCCGGTTTGTTTTTCAGCAGGAAAGGTAACTGTATTTTTCTAAAATCTACCCAAAAAAATGCTTATATTTTGCTTTGTTTTAAATTACAGATCATCAACCACCTTCGGAAAAAAATAACGTAAAATCTTTGTTGCATCTTTGTTATACCTTTCTTTGAATTTGACTTAAAATGTGACCCTGGAACGCAAAACCAGTCTTAAGTGTCAGTTTTTTAAAGCTGAAAGCTTACTAAATGAATAATCTATCCACTGATGTTAGGATCGGACAATATTTGGCTGAGATATAATTTGAATATCTGGAATCAGAGGGCGCAAAAAATACTGAGAAATTTGCCTTTAAAGTTGTCTAAATGAAATTCTTAGCAATGAATATTACTAATCAAAAATTACGTTTAAATATATTTACGGTAGGAAATTCACAAAATACGCATACACTGTATTATTGGCTATTGCTACAAATGTACCCCAACAAACTGAAACTCTGTTCACCCTATCTATGATTTATCTGTACGTCTGTTTATTTATTTAGAATTCTTTAGAATTCATTATTCGAAAACTCTTCATTGAATTTTTATACACTACTTTACTAATGTATTGTTAAACACCAGTCATTAGAGTATTAGTAGGCTGTCTGATTAATATCTGCTAACATGTTTGTTGTTCCCCCATCAGACATTCTACTGAGTATGTCAACTCATTCTACTAACCCTAACCCTAACCTCAACTAAGAGTTAGTTGCCAGAGAGTAACAGAGCTCCATCCCAGTAACAATTCTTCCAACGTCTCTGCACCTTCCAATCTCCTCCTATAGTTCTATGATTCTCCTTATTTGTAGTACCACAGTGGGTGGTTGAACTCAGAACTCTAGTCAAGCCTTAGGTTTGAGCCTTGAGCACGGTAAGTCAAATTTGTTTGCCATAAACCATCAGGACTGAATGGGCATGCAAACTTATGAAATAAGAGTTAGTTGAAATGTGAAATGTATGACAGCAGCACTCTACTCTAGAGGATGCAAGAACATCAGACCATCAAAGGAGACGTCTTATCAAAGGAAATATGCTAGTGTGATTAGCGACCTAAAAATAGTGAAGTTATTACACAAATTTGAATAATTTGAGGGCCTGAATTGTGGTCTCAGACTTTTGGACCCCGGTGTATGTATTTTTAATGCCTATGTGTGTTTATGAATGTGTCTCTTGGGGGAGAAACAATGGAAGAACACATGCTGTAACCACCATACCCTCCTACTTACTTTTCTCAGGCTATTGAACATAGTTACCGTTACTCCACCCCTTGCTTGGCATTTCATTACCAAGGGACCATATTTCTATGAATTTATGTCAAACCCGAAAGAGGAAGTTCAGCTAATAATACCTAACTAATGCAATGTGTGATTTGCTTCATGTGTGTTTGTGTAGGTGAGAGTGTGTTATCCGGGATGCCCCACCATCATCAGAAAAAACATGGTGCCTTTGCAGCCGTTCCAGCAGAGAACCCAAGAGTGAAAGGCCTGTCCTTTCTCTTTTTGTCTATCTCTAGTCCCTATCTGTAATAAAAGCGCAGTGAAGGCAGGGGTCAATTCAATGTTTGTGTTTTTAAATTTGGTTAAATCTAATAAAATTGTTTTAATGTAAAGCAAATATGCTTGGTGCTGTCACATGAGCGCTCACAGAACAAAGACAGGCGTTGTAGAAAATGTTTTATTTCAAACCATTGACACAGAAAAAAAATTTATTCTGAAGACAAAGAAAAGTGCCTTAGGAATGAACGAAATTCCTTTCTCTCCTCGTAGGATATGACTCCTTATTTTCTTGGCGGGGTGCAGAAATACTGTCCAAAAAAGAGAGACGGGGAAAATGAGAAAGAACAAAAGAAAAAGGGAGGCCACGGCGTGTTTAGTTGAAGCATGTTTGCATGAGGTCAAGCGTCTGACCCCGGTGCGTTGCAAGAGACCTGCGGTTGAACCGCTTTCCTCGCTTCTTTAAGCTTTCATCTTTAGCTCCATAACTCGAGTCTGTGTGCGCTCGGCCCCCGCCACCTTTTGATTCCTTTAATTCAATTTAATACATAAACAAATACATGAAGGGAGTGAGGGAGGGCAGGAGAGCGAGATGAAGGGAGAGGGGAAGGATGAGAGGATGAAAAGAAGAGGAGACTCGTCTTGATTGTAGCTCATAAAGCTCTCATGGTTTGGCGACGAGAGGCCACCATGCTGTTTCTGAAGCCTTAGTCATAAGTCTCTGTGCTTTCATTCCACCATACAATATAATAATGCTGTTAAAAGATCCATAGTCATAATTTAGGCAACTTAATTTCGAAGTAAAATATTGTTGTTATTGTAGAATACTATTCGCAGATATAGATCTTACCTTGCCTCCATATGCCACGTTAATCTTGTGATTTATCGTCCCATGATGCAACACGGCCATTTCTATTTGAAAACGCTGTCTGCATACTTTCTAAATGGCGGCCTACTTTTTTTGAATAAGTCATTAAATTGTGGCCGTTAAAGAAGCGTTCTGAATGTGTGCAGAATTAATATAATTCAAAAGTACCACATCCATCTTTGTCATGTGACAGTTACGTCTCTTCGCCATCATTCACAAATTCTTTTTTGTGGCCAGATGAAATAGTAAAGTGCTCATTAAATGTGCATTTTTAGATCTGACTAGGTTCACCTCTGAATACTGTGAATTTGGATATATTACTCCTTCCACATATTTTTTTCTCTCTCTACTACATCTTTTGGAAGTATGGGTATGTGTAACTCCGGCTCAACTCTCTCTGAGCGGTATTTGAGCATGATGTAAGTCGCTTTGGATAAAAGGGTCTGCTAAATGAATAAATGTAAATGTAAATGATGTTTCTAGCATGGCAGGCATTCATGCTAACAAAGAGCTAAAGATGCTAAAGTTTACCCTCAAAGCACTTACCAGCTGGCCTCTGTTACATATATGAAAGCACTGCAGTAAGAGGATTTAGCATGTTAGCACACTAGCATGACTATTTTTGCTAGATATTCTACAGAGCACACTAGACTTTCTAGATGTCTAGAATACCTGCCTGATGTATTATATTTGCAGTACAACAACTTAATAAATGGAGGACTGTCCTCGACGTGCCCCTTTCAGTGTAGTGAGTGAACTGACAAAACAAAACGAACAGAATTTCTGGATGATAACTGGATGACACTCACAGTTATGAGCTGCTCCAACCCGATACCCGAAAAAGTATCCATTTTAACAAGTTTGTGATTTCATATGCATGAATTTGAAGTTTGTATCGTACAAAATATTTAATTTTAAATATAAAAAAATAATAATAAATGAAGGTCAGTTGAACCAAACCCAACCATTAGTGCAAATTAATACAAATTTGATTGCAATTTGCAAATTGTCAAATAGTTTTAAAATGATCATTATAAAATAGTTTAGAAATTATTCAAATTATAATAGTTTTGAAAACTTACGCTATTAGTGTGTGTTAGATGATGAGAGTGGACTCTAATAAAAACATAATTTATTATTTTATGAAACTGTTTTAGTCTGCATTAAAAAAAAATTCAAATTATAATAGTTTTAAAAAATTACACTATTATTGTGTGTTATATGATGAGAGTGGACTCTAATACAAACATAATTTATTATTTTATGAAAATGTTTTAGTCTGCATAAAAATAAAAAAACAGTGTTAGGCAATAATTAATCCTGATCCACATCCAAAATAGGTTTTTGTGCACATAATATATGTGTGTGTGTGTGTGTGTGTGTGTATATAAGTGTATTATAAGACAAATATGTTTATTAAATATATTTATATAAACTAAACTATAATATATATTTATAGAAATTATATGGATATAATAAATACATGCATGTTAATGCAAAATATTTTCAGAATTTATACTGTATATTTGTGTCTTTATATATACATATTAAATAAAACCACACAGACATGTATTATGTAAAGAAAAAACTTTTATTTTGGATGTGATTAATCACGATTAATTGTTGCCCAGCACTTAGAAAATTTCCTTACCACCTGTTTGTGGCGTGACCAATATGCACCATATGAAACCCAAGTAAACACAAATGGTGCATTAGCACATTTTTGTTTGTTTGTGTTTTATCATGGATAGTATTATACTTCATAGATCCACAAGAAAGACATATCGTTGCATAATTCCTACTCTTTCACTTGCTATTTTTAAATTAGAGATGTACAGTCTATACAGTGGAGCATTTGTTCAGTAAGCTCGTATTCCACTCTGAACATGGCCAAACACACATATACTTAAAAACAGACCAGTTACATGAAAACACACATGTGGGGACAGAGAGGACAAGGACACACGTGGAACCACGTGAGCACGTCACGGTGCCTCAGCCTCTACCCTGAATAAAGCTTCTCTTTTTCTTTCTCCCGTCTCTCTGACGCGGCCCGATCCCATTATTATTTTGGGGAAGACAGCTAGTTCCCTCAGGAGTGCCCTGTTTGAGTCCGTTGGATGTTTTATTCTCTGGGAGCCTGGCCAAAGAGAACAGCATAAACACTCACAAATACCTACACACACACACACACAAACAGAAAAGCCCAGTGGCATCTATAACTGGCAAACACACAGCAGGAATGCTGTTTAACAGTTAGAGTCAGCCATTGCTACAAACACTACAAACACAGGTTTTTCATCAGTAAAGCAGAAAATTGCAGGCTTTATGAAGGTTTATCTGCTCACACAGCTATAAAAGTAATGTTTAATTAAAGTAGTAATAGCTCAGATAAGTTGGTCTTTAAAGTATGAGATAACTGATGAGAAATTTTGAGTGAATATTTTTTATTTAAGTTCAACAGGAGTCATTTTCCCAAATTTGTTAAACTGGAGTTCATTAATTGAGCTTTGATTGAGCTGATCAATGTTTATATATGGGAATAAAATCCTAAATTTACTATGTTCGTCATATAAAGCAATCCTGCCTCTTTCGAAGATTTTGTTTAACACTTTCAATTTGCATGTATTAACTTTTATACTGTTTTTATTAACTTTCTGAAGCATTAACATTTGGGCGAATAAACCTTCAACAGAAGAATATCAAATGGTCTTTACTTAAAAAATAATAATTTAATTTGTGTATTAAAATCTAATTTGTTTGGAACAACTTAATAACAAAAAAATACGAGTTGTTGTTGTTTTTTTTTATCTGGACCTGGCTTTTGATCAGATAACACTGAAGATTAATCAGGGCATTAATAGACTGATACCTCAGCAAGTGACTAATGATGGAATAGAATAGAATAGCATAGCATAGCATAGCATAGAATAAAGTAGAGTACAATATAATAGAATAGAATAGAATAGAATAGAATACAATAGAATAGAATAGAGGGGTGTGTGATCATTTGGGTGGGGGATGGGCATATCTGCACTTGTGCAAGAGTCAGTGTTGACCTGAAGTCGGCCTTCCTCAGCATGGTCTGTGCTGTTGTTGGGTCTCTCTCATTAACTGTTGGCTGGGCTGATGGTTTCCTCAGTCGCCGCACTGGGTTAAATAGCTTGAAAATGAGGCCGGGTTAAAAGCTGTTTCCTGCAAGCCTCAGCTGCAAGCACATCTGTGGGAGAAGGCTCCAAACTGCCCCCCACGTGTTTGTTCATGGACTGGACTGATTGCCTTTCCTTCCTCTTCTCCCTCTCTCTTTTCTTTTTTTTTTTTTTTTTGTCTCAATTTCTTTCTCTCCCACCCAAAAACTTGCTGTCCTTTTGCTTACTTTTCCTTTGGCTCCAGAAAGACAGGCCAAAAGCAAGGGGGTAAGACGAAAAGGACAGGGACAACAAATTCGTCCATCTAAAAGCAGTCTGTACAGTATGGCTCTACGCATTTGCATGTGATTGGAACCCTCCCAATGTTTGGAGACTGTTGTCTGGGTCAAACCGAAGCACCCCGGGGGGCTTATATGCCACAGAGGTCTCCTTCTTCCCCAGACGGACAAGCACTTAGCTTGTGCATCTGATATCGCTTACCTTCTGGAGCTCAGCGATGCCTAGGTGAAATTCCCTCTGACACTTTGGTATATGGAACAGCGTATCCGAGCGCTTGGGTGTTTTTGTGTTTGGCTCTATGTGCATGTTTTGGCATTTGTGTGCATTTCGCATGCTAATCTACAGTAACTGCTTGGAAATACGATGCCCTGGAATCGGAAACGTAAATGATCAAACCAGCCTGTAGCCGCAGAAACGTCTCCGTTTGAGAAGGCGACTGACTTTCACATAAGCAAGGAAGTATACTCAAGGAAAGGATGAAGTATTAAAACTTTATTTCCTTTATTTGTGTAATGGAAAATGATAAAAACGTACAGCTCAGCAACATCGCCTTGGCTAGGATAGCTCAGTGTTTTTGTTTTTTTTGTTTTTTAATCAATAACAATCAAATAATATTAATTATATAACAATGTGTTCTGAGGAAAGCGAAATAAGAGATAAAAAGTGAAAATAAATTATCATAATAACAATAACCATAATAACAATTAACCTTTATAAACACTTCTTTGCTTGTATGTCGTATCCATAGAGTCCGTTCAGAGGGAATCATGCCCGAGGGGGGGTGTATTCCAGCATGTTAGGGGGGATAAACTTAGTGGTCCTCTCTCTTTCTGTCTCTCTTTCTTTGACTCTGAGAGTCAGAGCGAGTCCTTAACCAGAGAGTTTCTGAGAAGCAACTGCCACACAGTGAATCTGCAAAGACACATCCTCTCTTTCAGGACAGTACCAAAGTGACTCAGTAAAACGTAACAAAAGCTAAAAGCAAAGACAGCTCTCTCTCCCTCTGCTCTGTCTGTGGAGGTCCTCAGTGTCTAGAAGGGAGAGGCGCTTCTTAAACACGCAAACCATCCTCTATACAAGCTGATGTGGTTGTTGATGAGATGACACCTTCCTCTGCAGTGTCCAAGCAGGAATGAACCCCTTCGTGTCCCTCACCTGTGGAAGATTTCTTTACGGAAGGGGAGGGGGGGTGTGTGGAGGTTTGCAGTATGGAGGCCCCTGTTGAGGGGGATGCGAGTGAGCGGGGGTCTTCAGTGAGGTTCGGCCCAGACGGGAGAGCGGCTGGTGTGGTGAGGGTGGCTGAATGTGGGGTGAATGGGAGTCGGAGTGGGCAGCATGTGTCCGGAATGGCTGAACGGTGGCAGGTGGCCCATGTGTGGCATGTGGCTTGCCAGAGCACTGGCGCTGCCAAATGGAGAGGTCTTGTCCTGCATGCACTTGGAGAGCTCCTCGAAACCCTCGCCAGATCGTTTACACCTCTTGGACTTGCTGGACATCTTTCGGTTGCGTGTTTGGATGCCCTCTTTTTTCATGGTCAGTGGCCTGTTGACCTATAACAGAAGACATAGCGTAGGTTAATGATCAGCGCAAAGGAAGTAAAAAGTATGTTTTTCATGAGCATAGATACTTTTGAAATGTTATTAAATGGACTTATGAGAACAGGTACTAGGAAAACCAACCTGATCTCACGGCAACTCGTATGTATTTGAACGAATGGCCTAAACCTAACCCCGCCCCTAAACCTACCCGTCACGGGGTTTTAGACAAATCCTACAAATCGTATGAGTGAATTAGTACATATTAGCACGAATTTGGCACCTCGTACGAACTGGTCAAGACTGTGTTGGGAAAACACATCAACAGTAGAACTGTACATTAGAACTTTTATAAGATGTTACAATAAAACAATTTTATTACATATTTTCACAAATATATGTGATGCTGGACCACAAAACCAGTCATAAGTAGCATGGTTATAAATCATTAGGATGTAAAGTAAAGATCACGTTCCATTGAGTTATTTTTTGTTTTCTTACTGTAAATATATAAAAACATAATTACTTATAGTAATATCTACTTTAAACATTTCTTTGCACCATTAGATTCCAGATTGCTTATTTAGTCAGTTCAGTGTGTGTATATATATATATATATATATATATATATATATATATTTAATTTTTTTATGGACTGTTATGACTGGTTTTGTGTTCTAGGGTCACATATAAAAAAATCTGTGTTTTTATTCATTCAAAAGTAGAGCCTTTTGCTTGTTAAAATACAGCGTCTATCCATATATCAATTCATTGCATAAAATACGCATTTATTAGTAGTAGTATTTACACAAATTATACATCAAAGTATATAATGTGGTCTTTTATGCTTTCAGGGTTGAATTTCAAACGACAACTACTCATTGAAAAAAGGCAGTTCAGCAGCTCAGCTGTCACACAATCCCGTTTTTTTCTCTTTCCTCCTTTGTTTCGCTTGTTTCATTAAGGTGAAATGTATTTATTCGTCTGCTAAATAGATCGCAGCCAAGCTTAACATTAAAAAGGCTAGTTTCAGACAACTCCGAATTGATAGCCTATAACTGACGCCGTATCTTGAATGGCAGACCCGCCCCGCCGTCCCTCCTGGGAATAACGCCCTCCTTTGAAACAAAGCTGGATTAATCTAAAAAGAAAACGGTCAACGGGCGCTGTCTGACAGGGAAAGCCGGCTTTGCGTCCCCGGCCTCAGTCTTCCCTCTCCTCAATCGATACAAGCTGTCCGCCCACTTGACCACTTCGCTGTCACTCTCAGTGTTTGCGACTCTTAATACTCACGTTGTGGAGTTTGTAGTAGAGCCCGCAGGCGTTGCACACCGGGTCACCGTTCCCGTTGCGCCGCCACAGAGTGGTCGTGGTCGTCTGGCAGTTCGCGCAGCAGGTGCCAGCTCGCCTCGCAGCAGACTGTCGACACGAAAAAACATAAATAAATATTCAACGATGTGTGCTAAATTAAAACATTTATTATCAATGGAAGCATGTTTTTAACAGTCCAGTGGGTACTAAAAAGGCTGTGACAATGTTGAAACCTCTAGCCTAATTCCGGTTACACTTTCCACACGGGTGTTATTGAAGTTTTTACAGTAGCACAGGCCTTCTGGGGCGTACAGTCTAATTTTTTAATTCTTTATTTATTGTACCAAATGTAACCAAATGCAATAGAATAAATAACTTAATTCCTGCATTTCTATGACCCACACTGTAATATCAATCGAGGGTTATTTAGGGTTGAAGTAAATGCATTCATGATAAGAATCTGATGGGGTGACGTCTTCTGCACCAGACAGCATTTCAAAACCCTCCCCAAATAACATAAAAGCAAATGCTGCCTGGACATATGAAATCTCTTACAGGGAGTCGCCTCCGTGTTCGGGGTAATTAAATATAACCTGTCCTGTGCATTTAAACACGCTCAATTCAATTTTCCAATTTTACCTTGATTAGAAAAAAACTGTGTCCGGTTAGATTCGTTCATTCTGACCCGTATCTAATACATTCTGCCATATTTCAGTAAATACATTAGACAGATCATTAATTTATAACGTTTCGATACACTGCTCGCCTTTATACCACGAATCAAACGAGTTAGTGGGCGTGGCGACTGCAAAGCCGGGTCAACAATCCTCTGTTCGCTTTTTGTCCATTACGGATCAATTTTTCACACATAATGAGAAACATTTATAAGCACGCAACGCAATTTCCCCGCGGTCCAACGCATATAGCATTTGGAGTTTGTGTTCGTTAAAGATTTACATAATTTCTTTTGAGCTTTTGTAAAAAGAGGATCAGATTTTTTTTTTTTTTTTTTATTAAATTAAACAAAACGCAGACGACGACAACAACAACAAAAAAAGCACTCACATTCCGATACTTCAACTCAGTGCCAGTCGAGAATGACAAACAAGAGAGCAAAGAGTATGAATCCATTTATTTTCCAATCCCTGCCCCAGCCCCTTCACACATAGTGCTCTGATAATCGCTTTACAGTAGATGTCATTCGGGCCTGCCGGGTCCAGAGAAAATTCAGCCGGGTTTGTTGAAGACGGAAACACCCGGGAGCCTGGCTTCCTTATCGGGACCGGGCAGATATCCGGATAGGAAACAACTGGATGGCCTTTGAACAGCGCTCTGAAAACACTTCAGCCCAAAATGCAAAAGCATGGGCAAGCACACTGACTCCATGGAAAACCCTGTGGCTTTTTTCACCATGAGAACATATACAGAAAGAAACGAAAGAGGAGGAAAAATTTGCCACAAGCCCACTAAAAATAATAATGATCATCATAATAAAGGAATTAAATTCCTAGTTTAATTCCTCTTTGAATATGTCACTATTTGTAATTCAGTATAAGCTCATGGTCTGTTTTACAACACTGGAAATAAGATTCCCTCTGAGACGCTTGTATTTACACTCTGATGGTCACTTAGCCAAGTGAAAATTAAATTATGACACATGGCTGATAGAAAAAGACGGCCTCACTCAATTAAACTGCTTGTTGTGTCTCCAAAATGAATCTCTATAATAATATTACATCACGCTTTGAAAGACTGCGAAAATGACTCAATAACAGAGTAAGGAGACAAGAGGCAGAGATATAGGGTTTCACCCGCTAAAGAATAAAATAAGATTATACGAACAGGGAAAAAAAAATGTAGCTATAGATTGTATTCTTTGAAAAGTCATCTGTTTTCATAGAATCCTGATGCTGAAAAAACAGCCATCCTCTCTAGGTATTTTATTCCAACGAGATATGATTTATATTTAAATCAAAGCATAGAGGAGCCTTTTTCTTTCAAGCTGTCCATGAACCGCAGAAAAAAGGGAGATTAATAACCAAAGCTTAATCCAAAAATAAATAAATAAATAATAATCTTGAAACTTAAGTTTGAAAGTTATCAAGCATCTCAATGCAAAAAAACATTAAGATAAATTGAATCAAAATCACACAAACAAAATCTGCTTTTAAACATCTCATCAAGATTAAACCAGATAGTCATGCTGGCAGCATTTTTAAAATGGGACCAGAATCCTAAGCCAGCCACACAAAACAAAACCAATGGCATGTGGCTTTCTAAACACCCACAGAAAAAAAGTAGATCAAACTACTATGTCTAAACAGATGCTCTCAGACAATAGTGCGGCAACAGGTTTCTCTCAGTGTGGAGTGGTGATAATTGTACCGGCATGGGCATTGGTATCAGTGACAGTATCAGAACTAGAAGCAATAATGATAGCGGGAACAATGGCAATAGTAGCAGTATTGTAACAGGCAGAGTAGGGGATCACCAGGGGGTGAGGGCGACAAACAATTCCAGGAAGATTATAGGGAAAATATGACTTTCCTGGAATTGTGCTCAGGCTTTCTGCTCAGTGCTCCTATTTAGCCCTCTTTCTCACGTGTGTGGGGAACTGAACACATTCTGGAGGGCTCATCGACTCACCAGTCTGCGCTTTGGCTTGATGAGGGGTCGGTTCTGGCCGTTCATCTTGTGGTACAGGCCGCACGCGTTGCAGAGGTAGTGGCCCGTTCCGTCCCGCCGCCACAGCGGGGTGGAGGTGGCTCCGCAGTTCACACATTCACGCCCCTCTGTGCAGAATTCAAGTGGAGGGAAAGCAAAGGGAAATTTATATAATTAAGAGGTTCATACTCCATCTACAATACAGGAACACAGGGTCATGCAAAGGCACGGTCTGGGCAAAGAAAAACCTCTCCCAAGTTAATTAGACAATATCTAACATGACATCCACACTGGAATCTCTCATCTGAGCTGGATGTATTACATAATTGATATCGGAATTTGTGAACGTGCATGTGTTTGTGGATGAAATTATATTTTTGTCCCTATGTGACTGTGTGAAAATTGAGCAGTGCATCCAGGATCTTAAATGACCAATCTTTTCATTTGTCTGCTACAAAAGGAATGCCAAATACCAGTTTTTTTCTTTGCAGCTACAATATTTTCAAGACAAGAACGCCATTAAAATGTGAGTTAATTCTGTGCTATACATCCCCACCCCCGTTTATCAGCCAGCTGTCCTGGCTTGTCCTATTCTCAGGTGTCATATCACTGTAAAGCACCCTAACCTGCTGGAAAGGGCCATGCGCTTTAATTCATATGCTCTTCCTCCTCACTCCCCTGAGCACCTCTCCATTATTCACATTATAATGTGAGATAGTCGCTGTCCCACCCTGACCAGAGAAAAGATTCCACCCGGACAATGGGTGCTCTTTTGAAGTGTATGTGATGTGTTGTAAGTCGGTCATTTTCATTCCATTTTCTTGATGTGGTTAGAAGTAGCCTATCACTCGCATTTTACTGAAACTTGGTGCTGGGAGTGTTAGGTGAAAATGGGCTTGCAAACAGGTTGAGTAATAAGAAAAGTTTCACTAATGCTCATTTTCCATCTATAACTGATTAATTTGTGAAATAAATTTACTTCTTTTTTTCAGTGCTCAATCATGTTTGTAGGTCTGGTTTAATTGTTTACACTCTATCCCTTCAGCTGATGAATAATCAAAAACAATTTAGTATGAAGATTAAAATGGTTCCATTCGCCACTCACTGCACATTTAATCCTAACAATATTTTCAGAACAAGATATTTTCCATATCATAAGCTGGCTAAATAAATGAATAGCCTACATAAAATGTTCAAACAATGATAAGGGCATGTGTGCATTTCTGAGGTTAATAATAATAATAATAAACACAATATATACTATTAATTAATTTTTGAAGCAATTTGTACGCATTATTTTTAATGTCATATACTAATAATTAAATATAAGTGACATGTGTAACGTAACTGCAATGTTTTAAAAAATAGATTCAAATTAAGCGGTGCATCAGGCCGAAGTCGTGCATAAATAAGCACACAAACAGCAGGGTCCTTTCGCCTATGTAGGCCTGTCCCGCCGGGGTTTTGTTAGTGTTGGGGTCGTGGGAGGGCGGAGGGGGAGTATGTCGTGATTTGTTCAACTGAAGGTATACAGGATATGACTGGAGCCAGCGCGTCGTGACTCCTAAACGTTTTAGGCGCAATAAGAGCTAAATTTAAAGGAAAACACAGCATCGTGAGGCATCACGCAGCCCCCCAAAATAAAATTTTACTGGCCTAACCAGCAAAAGAGTAAAAGAAAGAAAAAGCGTTGTGCATGTAAAGATAGGCTACATGTTTTTCCTTTTTATTATTATTAATTTATGTTAATAATTACAGCCAAAGGTTCTGTAAAAGCTGAATTTTGTTTTTATTTTTTCACTCTATGCAAACCATTTTCATCACAAGACATTTGATAGCATTATTTGTTCAACCATTCGTTGACTGGAACCCTTGCGAAAAGTTAGCCTATCATAATGTTAGACATATTTGTTTTAACTAACCATTTATGTAATTTTAACTAAATTGTTTTTAACAGTAATTAAATTCAACAT
>JAUMHG010000051.1:3402331-3419528 GCA_032359395.1 Enteromius anoplus
ACAATGTTTGAGAGAAATGGTAATATTGTGTATCTGGAATGAATTTTAGATCTTTAAGTCCATCTCATGAAAAATCGAAGCAGAAACAAATGTGTTGCGTTTATATTTTTGTTGAGTGTATATATATATATATATATTTATTGTTGTGTATTTGATGTAATGCAATTTGAATATTCAGTTTTAAACAATAATAATAATGTTAAGTTTAAAACATTATTTTCCGCATACTGTACATTTTGGTTTCTCCTCTAAGCCCTGCATCCTGAAACAGGTTGATTTGTATAAAGCTCATCATAATAAAAAAGTGAGGTTGTTGCTTCCAGTGGAGACATAATTATCATGACTTAGTACTATCTTTTTACGTGTCATAACTTTTATAAACTTTAATCTTTGCAACTTCAGGGATCGTATTTATGCACAGCTTGTAACAGTCCAAAGAGAAAGGAAAACTTTGATGCTAATGTTGGTGTACAAATTATTACACAATTAGGCTCCTGAGTAAAGGACATGTGCTGTCCTTAGCAATCTCAACGTCATCTGTGCTCTTTTTAGAACTTGCTCTTAAGTATTCCATGGACTTGTTTAAGGCGTCGTGGAGACTGCACCTTCTCGGTTGTGGCTCCCAAACTTTGGAATGTCTTGTAACTATTTATACAGGCTTCGTCAACTATGCACATTTGTAAAATGAACTCGAAGACTTGTTTTTTTTTCATCAGATATTTGGTCTGTTTAATGCGAGTGATTTTGTTGTATGGTTTATATTAGTGTCATGTTGTGTTGGCCTGCATGTTGCATGTTATTTTTCAAAGTTTTAATTATCCAGCAATTATTATGGTTTTAAAAGTTCTTTATAAATAAATGTTGAATTGATGAATGTCCAGCCTGCTCACTTGATGGCTGTTCTGGTCATCAATGGACTTGTCTTTCTTCTTCTGCCTGCGCTGACGTGACATGGAAGGTTCGGAGGAGGGCTGAAGAATTGGTCTGCTTTGATCTGAAAGAGCTGAAGTGGACTCTGTGTCGGACTGCTCCTAAAATGTTATTACAAATAATGTCTAAATTGGTTTAAGTTTTATTTAAACGATCATAGAAATATTTCTAATAATAATATAAAAGTATTTTTTAATATACAGCACCATAACTTTAATAAATAAATACATAATGTTATATTTATAATAAATAAATAAACTTGTTATTTATATAAAACAAAAAATACCAATGTCTTACCATTAATATTACAGGAACAGGTTTGAGTAGTTTCTCCGTGGAGTCTAAACTTCCCTGGAATATGAAGGAAAACAAATACATTGTCTTCGGATTAAACAAAAACACAATAAATCAAAATAAAGAGACATTAAAGGTGGTTGATCCAAACCCATATGCGTTTCTTTCTAAGTTGGAATGAAAAGGCAATATATTTCAATGAATGTTTTAACCAAAACGTTTTGATGACATTTTTACTTCCACTGTGTGGACAAAAAACACTAAGCTATCTCACAAAATATTATTTTATAATCCAGTCATAAGGGAACAACAAAGGTTGAGTAAAGGTAAAAATCATATTTTGAGTAAACTTGTTTTAACAATAATATTAATAATATATTTTGATGCCCATCAATGTTAGAAAGACTCCCAGAGAACTTTAAAATTAGATTAGATTCATAATTAGTCAAACATGTCAAAAGTTTTGATTGGTTCCATCACAGTAACATACCTCACTCTCCTCAGTTGAACTTCCAGCGTTGCTAACATTATCATCAACAGTCTTTCTTTGGCTCTCAGACTTTGTTTCAGCATTGTGATGTTGTTCCATAGGCTCGTTTGGGATGTCCCCCATCCCTGCCTCCTGAAGAAGCTTCATAGTGTCGTCTTTAAGGTCCATACTTGCATCAAGAGCCTTATTCTTGCTTAGCATCTTGGCTGGATCTGCAGCCTTGGGTGTAGTTGAGTTTTGAGATATCAGTCCATTCGCTGATATCTTATCCTCCGCTCTCCTGACACCTAATGCTTGTTTCAGAGGGTGTGTCCGAGCAGGACCAGGATCTTCTTTCTCTCTCCTCTTGCTCACGGATGGCGGCTTGTGGTTCTGATGGCTGCTAGGTGGTTTGGCTTTTCTCTGTTTTGGTTCCTGGGCTTGGATTTCAATCTCTATATTGCTAATGGTTGCTGTAGATGGACCTGTTGAGTTAAGAATATCCCGACTTGGAGATTTAGGGGGCAGGTGTGGGTTAGGAAGCATTTTTTCCACTCCACCGTTACCGGGTTTTTGTCGGTTCAAGTGGTTTCCTTCAACCTATGACATGTGGAAAACAAAATGTATACTAATATCGTATGCCTCACACAGAAGAACAGCAGACTTTCATCGTACCTTTATTCCTCTGGCCTTTGATTCAGAGTTAAGACATTGTTGCTCATGATTTGGTTTGGTTGATGCATCAAATCCGGCACTGTTCGGTTTGCTGTTCGCAGCATTTTTCCGTGATTTGGCGGTTTTTCTGTTACAGGACATATAATTGTAAGTCTATTTTTTTTTTTTTTTACATTAAAGACATGAAAGAGTGCACATACTCTTTTGTGGCCTCCAGGAACATGGAGATCTGCTGTTTGATGTATGGCTGTCGGAGGATGTGTTTGACGTCTGGCCTGTCCTCTGGTTTCTTACACAGCATTCTCTTGATCAGTTCTCCCAATTGGGGGTCGTACTTGCTTGGCATTTGGGGCAACTTAACATTCAAAATTAATTTCAAATGTTGGAAGAATGTTTTGAATTAACAAATATCTACAGTTCTTTGAAACAGCTGACTATATTCACCTACCTTCCCTTCTACGATACGATACACGAGAGAGTTCATGTCTTTTGCGTTGAAAGCGTGTTTTAGAGTTGACATTTCATATACGCAACATCCCAGAGCCCACACGTCTGACTGAAACACATCCAAACATAAATAATGATTCATCTAAAACACAAAATATCTACCTTTGACATTTTTTTTTATTTTTTTATTTCAGGTAAATCATTTATTAATTTATTAAGGAAGCAGTAATAAAACTTGTACATAAGGTTGAAGTTGGTAATGTTTTTTTTTAAATGATATTAGCAAATGTCTATTACACTCTCCGAGGCTCCATTTGTTTAAATAAAACAAATGTAAAAAAACAGTTACAGTAAAAACTGTAATATTATGAAATATTAATATAATTTACAGTCACTGTTAAAACATTATTTATTCACATTGTCCTTCAGAAATCATGCTAACGTGCTGATTTGCTATTCAAGAATTCTAATTGTTCTAATTATTATCAGTGTTGAAAATTATCAGTTGTGCTGCTTGATATTTTGTGTTGACATGGTTATACATTATTTATTTAGGATTCTGTGAAGAAAAGTCTGTTCAAAAGTTCAACATTGTTAAAAAGAACTTGCTACAAAATTGTTAAATTTCTAATTTAAATAAATTAGCATTGCAATATTGGAAATTAGTATAGAAAATATGTTTAATTGTCATATAAAAAGGAACAACACAATAAAAATAAAAAAAACTTCAAAAGAAAAAACTAACTCTAACACCTGTAACTCCAGCACTCTCTGTTCTAATTCCATTCCTGAAAAAACGTGTCCCTTTCAGACTTTACTCCACTCATTTACTGCTTGTTTTCTTAAAGAAAAACACTAGCTTTTCTAATGTTTCTATATTCTATCTATTTGTTTCCTTTTCATTTATTATAAAATTAACAAAAGCAAAAAAATAGATATTAAATAAAAACACTAAATTGTATATATAATTTTCTATTCTGGCTGTTTTATTTATTTGTTACAGAATTATAATTTATAAATAACTATATTAGGGGTGGCCGATAGGAAGATTTTTGATCGTGGACGACAAAAATTACTCCACGATCAGCTATTTAAGGAATATCGTAGTATCCTGTTATTTTATTATCTCCGTCTTAATATGCTGCACAACGCGACATACATTCACATCAGTGTTAACTCAGTGCTAGAATTACACTCACCAGACACTGCACTGATCCGCAATCAAAAAAGTACTTTATTCTCTTTAAACGTCTTGCTGATTAAACATTTGATCTGTGTACTCTTTCAACGAGTACACCTGAAGCGCGCGCGCACTAAAGCCTGCCAAATAGCGCATATTAACTGAACTGAAGATATTTATCACATGTGATTGTTGTAATACTGTTAAAAACACAGCGTTAAACACAGCTGCTTGTGTCTAAAGTGAAAAACATACCAGTATATTAGACGCGTGCAGCTCTTAAAGGGACAGAACTAAACATGCGCCGCTTGTCATTAAAGGGATAGTTCACTAAAAAAAAAATTGTAATTGTGTCAAATTATGTTTATTTTCTAATGTGTATCTATTCGAATAACAAAGATAAAATGACAACTATTTTTATGTTTGCTCATTTGGCCTAAATATCTGTGCTTCTTTATCTTTATTTTTTCCCCATAAAAAATCGTGATATGATATCGCCCACCCCTAAATTATATTCTTTCTATTATTATACTATTTATATAACTTATAATTTGTATTCATTATTTGAAAAAAATAAAAAGAAAGGTATGCATACAGTGTTAAACTAACTGAGACTTGTAATAGCATTTTCGTATCAATGCTCTTTTGTTGATTTTGATTGCTTTTAATGTCTTCATTTGTCCTTAGTATAAAAGCATCTGCAAAATGACTAAATTACTAATTTCGGGGTGCAAAAGATAGCTGCAATATGTTCTTAACAGGTTTTGTGACATATCAAAAGTATTAAAAGTGATTTAGCCAAAATTGACGGACAATGATCACTGTACTACCTTGTAGTTGTAAGGTTTGTTGGAGAACAGTTCTGGACTCATGTAGTACGGTGTGCCGATCAGAGTGCTGGCCATGTCGTTCTGACTCTCCAGGACCCTCGCGATGCCCAGATCACCCACTTTGATTATATTGGTCTTGGTCAAGAAGATATTCTGTGTTTTCAGATCTCGATGCAGGATGTGCTTCTCGTGTAAATACTAGGAATCAACAAAAAACTTTGTCATTCAACTTAAAACGCAGAAAGGACAGAAGGAGGGCCCTGGATTTACCTGGAGGGCCATGGCTATTTGAACAAACCACTCCACAACTTGTCTCTCAGGAAGCAGTTCTCCCTTCTGCTGTTTGAGTCGGTGGTACAGATCTCCTCCTTCACAGAATCCCATCACGATGTAAAGCTGACAGTCCTCGCCTTCCCAAGATTCCCGGTATGTGACGATGTTGGGATGCTTGAGCTGTGAGAGGAGCTGCGCTTCCTGCTCCGCGGCTCGCCGTTCACGTCTGGAAGACGTTCTCAGGTTCAGCTTCTTGATCACATACTGCCCAAACCACACAAAATATATTGTGTTATAACTTTCCAAATGTCCAAAGTCTCTAATGATCACATCAGCATTCATATGCACCAAATCTTATATGCATTATATTAATATGAATATAATTTAATAATAATATATTTTAACCTACAGACTCAAGTAGATCCATAACAACTGAAGTGTTTTAAGATGAATCAGAAAGAGGTACTCCTTTTTTCTTATTTATTTATTTGTATTTTTCATTATGCAGCACAGCACGTATGAAACTTATACATATTTGTATAAAAGGAAGTGTTTTAGGTGTTGGTAACATATTCTTTTAAGATTGTCAGATGTCAGTCGATTTACTGCAAATCCAAAAATAAAAAAAGAAAGAAAAAAGTTTTTGTTTACATAATGTGTGTATGTGTGCTATGTCTAATAATTATGCATAAATAAATACACACACATGCATGTATATACTTCAGAGCCATAACCAAAATATGTTACGTTTTAATATGAAATATATTGATGTAACGTTATAATAAAAATTATGTGATTATAAATATATAGACATGTGAATATTTTGTAAATATATTCTGTATGCGTGTGTATTTATATACACATAGTAAATATATACATTATGCAAACAAAAACTTATTTTATTATTATTATTATTTTATTAAATTATTATTATTATTTGTTTGACAGCACAAATCTCAATAAGAGGAGGTCATAAATAAAAGCATGTATGAAAATTGGATTTTAATTAACATTTTTGAGGAAAAAAGTTTTTCAGCTTTTATAGATATCGATCAAACAAGTCAACAATATCAATAAAATTACAACATACTCTATCTGTCTAACAATCATTCTGAAGTGAAGCGTCCCACAAACTCCTCATTTTTCTCTTACATCATTAGTTTCTATAAATGTGTTATGTATAAGGAATATTAAACACAAGTAATAAACAAACAGGGTTTTCCTTTAATATACACACACACATTTTGATTAAAGAGGCTACCTCTCAGCTGTTGCATCAACAACAAAGTCTGTTATTAACTAAGGTTAATGCTTAAAATAAGGCATTCGTTCAGTTTGGCAATTAGTTAAATACATAAAGCAGCCTGTTACGGATTAGCAGGACTGCACAGGTCTGTGCACAAACTCAGATGCATGAACCACTCTAAAGTTACCTGTTTACGGTCTGATTTGTGTCTGACCAGATTCACCTCCCCATAGCTCCCCTTCCCCACAACTCTGACGAATAAGTAACTGTCCATGATCCTCCGTCTCTGTGTCACATAGCGAGCGATGTCAAACCCTTCCGCAGTAGTTAAAATACAAGCAAGCGCGCTGTTCTCAATGCACCGACGGTGATTTGTCTGTTTCAAACTTGTTTGGGGTGACACTGAGCACAGGAAACACCGAACACAGCTTCAGCGTCACCAGGCAACTGACCGCATTAACACTGCACGCTCCGGAGTGATATATGTGCCGTTTGAGAACAGCGCCCTCTATAGGCGCAGCGACACACGACAACTGAGGAACCCTCACTGGTTTGTCTCAGACAGATATGTTGACTGCTGTTTTATGCCGTAAATATCTCCAAACATTTTTTAACCAATCTTTGGTGTATAAAGTCGTAAAAAGAAAAAAGTCGTACGGTAATAACCAGTAGGCTATAGCCCAAGTCAAAACGTATTTTCACCAGTAGGTGGCGTAATGTTTTTATTCACGTATTAACCACTGTCACAGACAAAGAGTAATAAAACCATCAGCCGGAGTTAAAAAGAAACGAAGTGTTTAAATCTTATTATTTTTTTTAAACCAGTGCTGCGTATAAAGTGGATACAAAGTTAAACAAATTAGTCACAGAAGTCACAAAACACATTGGATTTCGATATTCCACTTTAGCTTATACATTATGTCAATGCCAACTATAACTTTGCAACTACACTATGAAAAATACGAGATTACATATGCATATTTTTGTATTTCATAGCCTATTCTTTTAACCTATTGTTATGCTGTTTTTGCTGGTCAGTTTGTTGGTGTAATAAAACTATTTAATAAATACACGAGCGAAAGAAATAAAGAAAGAAATATTTTTTTTTCATTGAGCAGCAAATCAGAATATTAAAATTATTTCAGAAAGATCACGTGACAGCGAAGAAAGGAGTAATTGTGCTGAAAATATAGCTTGAATTACATTTTAAAAACTGAAAACAGCTATTTTAAATTCTAAGAACATTTCACAATATCACTGCCTGTTATACTTTTATATCAGCGGAAGGAGACCGAGGGAGAGAGGTTTTCTTAAGTAAATATCCCCATCTGCACATCCTGAGCTCTGAGGGATAAGGATATCAGATAAGGCCAGCTATTAGATCAAATTCTAGGAACACCGATTAGGAGACATAACCCCGCCCCCATTACCTGAGAGTCTTCGATCTCTTTGATCTGATTGGCGCAGAGCAGCGGAGGCGCTGTGACGTCAGGGCGGGCTGAGACTGGGTCAGCCGAAGGAAGCAGAGCAGTCAGATCTCCGCAAGACCAGCGCGAGCGCACCGAGTTCTGATTACAGCAAGAGACGCGCCTCTGCACCTCTGCGATACACAGGTACCGACATCCACTGCGTTTTAACGCCGTAACGAACACGAAACGCATGCAAGGACAGGCATGCATGTTCGATAACTGCTGCTGTCTTTCGCAGCCGTTTAAAGGTTTTAGTAGCATGTAGTTTTGGTTTTATATATTGAGATATCATGTAATGTATGCATGTTCATAATGCTGCAGGAAACGTGCATTATTAATAGCCATGCCCTTGCAAATGCAGACTAGTCCCACAGATTAAGAGTTTACAGCCGGTCTGGTTTGTATTAGCTGGTTGTCTCTACTCCACATGACTTTATGATGGGTTAGTTATCTCTCTCAATCAGAGGATGTGGTCAACTACCACTCCTATAGTCTGTGTCTTTGAATGCACTGAAACTTTGACAGCTGATGGTTTAATGGCATATATTGGATACAGATAAGAAACTATATATATATTTATATACTTTTTTTTTTAACGTTGTCATTATTATAAACTGCGTTTATCAGTCAGTATGTTTTAGTTCCATTAAAGCTGGTCTGATGTCAATCCATGGCATTCAACACTGACATCTTTACTGTAATGTGGTTCAAAACCTTTGTCAGGCTGTTTCCTCAAATGTGGCATAGTTAAAAAAACATTAAACTTGACAGAAAAACCACACAATTGCTTAGCTGAGTGAAATTTTAATTTGACATGAAAACAAAATTAGCGCTGTCAAACGATTAAGCTATTTTTTTTGTTTAACTTTTACATAATATATGTTTATGTGTACTGCGTATGTTTATTATGTATATATAAATACACACACATGCATATATTTAAGAAAAACGTAATTCTATATTAGATATATTTATATATAATATAATTATATTAATATAAATGTTTTTTTTTTTTTATATATATATACTGTATCTGTGTGTATTTATATATGCATTTTATATATGCTCAATAAATATACACAGTCCACACATATATTACATAAACAAAAAACGTTTATTTTGGATGTGATTAATTATGATCAATTCTTTGACAGCACACACACAAAAGTCTAAAAGCAGCAAAAAATGTCCTGTGTAGTTGTAAAGGTCATGAAATGATTAAAAACAAACAAACAAACATATCAGCAGATACATCTAAATCCTGATGTACATTTTTGTGTGGTTCACGGCATCCAGACACTTCAAACTATATCAAACACATAATACACAACTGCTTAAAAAATTAATTAACAAAAAATAAACACCTTAACTGTAGGAAACAAAGAAACTGAAAAAAAAATAATAATTACCAAGTATAGCCTACTTTGAAACATTAACAAACGACTGACCTTTACAATTATTTGAATATCATACAGAACTTTTCATATCTGACATATCTAACACAAATGAACTTTTTATGCCAGTATGATCTCCGATATACTGTGCAGAATAATACATAGAAATGGTCAATACCTTATGATAGGAAAACAATAAATACATCTATTTCACAACCCCATCAAAATATATGAAACCATACTTGGCATACTTGACCATAAAAGGACAAAGCTTGCTTCTAACAGGCTGAAAATCCTTGGCGTTTTAATTTAAGCAGTGCTATCTTATCTGAACATAGCATCTTTTAACCAGTCAGTCAAGTAGTTTCATGTGTCTGCTCTTTCCCTTTTATCCCATTAGCATTTCTTTTCTCCATTTTGGTGATATTTTCTCCTGTGTGCCACAGACAGTGTTGGCATTATTTAAAGCATTTTGGCTCTTTGATTTCCTCATTTGAACATTCTCAGGGATCAGCCAGCCAGCTGGTTTTAGCAATTAATGTAGTTAACAAGCTAGTTATCAAGCCTTTATCAGTCGTTGTGGGCTACTCTGACAGTCAGAATGTGACTTTAATGTGCAGATAGACGTGTTAATGTTAGGGCTGGTTACAAGCAGCATGTCTTCCTCTTTGCAAAGCCTTTGTTTGTGCAGTCAATTGTGCAGTTCTGTACTAGCTGTAGAAGGAAATAAAGTCGCAGTTACTGCCGCTTTATAAGCGGCGGCTGAACTTCCCAGTGCTTTCCCGCGGCATTCACTTCCCTTTAGAGTCACATCGAGGGTGCAGTGCATCAACCAAAGCCATTTGCACATAAAAAATAAGCAAAGTACAGCATTTTGTTATAGAGCAAGTCATGAAGGTGCTGTAATTAAAAGCTGAACTCTGTACCTGTCTGCAAATAACATGTGGATCACACACTTGATGGGTTGATCGTCTCAAGCAACCATATGGCATCTGTAAGCATCTCGTCCACGCTTAAAGAGACAGTGCAACCAAAATTAAAAGTCTGTCATAATTTTCTCAGCCATATGTCATTCAAACCTGAATGACTTTCTTTCCTTTGTAGAAAACAAAAAAGTGTTTTTCGCTCCTTTAGGGAAGTCACAGGACTCCAGTGACTGTCATTGTATGAGCAAATAGCCTTTGAAATATCATTGTTGTGTTCCTCACAAGAAAGAAAGTCATTTAGGTTTAGCAGCTGTTACAGCTCTGCATAATCTGGGCATCTGAGCTGTCAGTTTATTCAAACTTTGACTTGATATATTACTCCAAGCCGAAGTTTATTCACACTGATTGGACACTTCTTACAGACATCACGGTCCAGTTCCTCCCAATGTAGCTCAGCTGGGTTAAAGTCAGGTGATTAGGGAAATCAAAATGAAAATTATTATAACGTCAAGTTACTTGAACATGTTGCACCAAACAAATTATAAGGATTTATGGTGATATCATCCAAAACCACACTTTGCCAAGGGTGTTTCCAAACCTTTGGAGAGCAGTGTATTACATGTCAGTTTTTGCAACCGTTCATTGCTGCTAAGTCTATAAAGCCCCACAAATAGCAAAAAAAATGAGCCCATATGGCTTTTGCACTATATCGAGATGCTATGTGAGAAGACTAGACTAATAATTGTTCTGATCTTCCCCAATTTGGGGGATGTTGATTCGTTTGATTTCTGAAATAGTTGTTATGATCACTGACCAATGTTGATTTTGGAACCTTATAACCAGAAAAAGCAAGCCGTATAGCTTGTTTCTGCACACACTGAAGTGGAGGCCATTTTTAGGGCGAGAGAAAGCTCTCTAAGGTTACCGCTGTGTGCATGTGAGCTCTATACTTCCTGAGTTTGAATTATGTCGTGGTTAGATAGCTCACCTTAAAAGGGGAAGCGCAGTTTGTGGTCATAAACGCCTATGACAGACTCTATTAGCACGAATCATGAATCGTTTCGAGTGTGGTGTGACACTGTTCCAACCTGCTGAAGGTTTAGATGTCCCTCTGTATCTCTTCTGTCCTCTTCTGAGCAGCCATGGGAAACCAGTGAGTATCTCCATCGTCTGTCTGATGAATTCAACATTTTGAATGCTGCATGATGATCTAGATGATAGCGTTGTGTATGGATGTCTGTTTTCAATCCTTCAAGCTTGCCTTTTGATTCTCCTTTCTATGTCGGTTAGTTCATAGCTCTTCTATTTATTGACTTCTACCTGGATCCACACTAACAAATGATCGATTGAAACCCTTTTTACCACTGGACCTGCATGCAACATTGATGCAAATACCTTTGTTATGATAAATGGGGCTTATGTATACAACTCTTAAAACTTCTTGCCTGAGATTTGGGATGCCTTAAATCTTTGGTGTATGTTCATATTTCGCTTGCCTGGGGGGGTCTTGGATGAAGTTTAGTCTAACTCAGGGATGTGTCTGGATGCTCTGGTGATTCTCAATGAGAAAATGGGTTTGTTAATAGAAAGAATTTATTGTCTCCCATTCTTCTATGCATGAGTCCATGTTAGATGTCGGCATCACGTTTAATTCCTGCACTCTTTCTTTGCTGTCTTTAGCTGTGTTCAGCTGTGTTAACTGTCTGGAATGCAGAAGTTTTAAAGTAGTATACCCATTTTAAAAGAGATTTCTAGCATTACATTTTTACTATGTTTATCCAAAAGTGTGAATGTAGCCATTATGGACCAGTTTAGATTTCATTGTATAAATCAATATTTGATAGACAGTTTAGTTGTGCTGTGACATCGAGTGTTTCCCATTGCACCACATCCTGCGGTCTAGTGTCTGATGTTACCCATAAAAAAAGAAATGTGTTAAGTCTGTGTGGCTTTACATTCTAGTGAATCCATATTAGCATAGTTAACTGAAATACAGCCTGGAAGTCTGTGGGCTAACATGCAATTCATATAAAAGCATCTGCTAAATGACTAAAATGTAAATGTAAAAAAAAACAATAATTGTAAGGAATTTTTAGTTTCTTTGTTTGCTTTGGAGTCAAAATCTTCCAATATATATTTTTTTCATTTTTATTAACCGTCAAATAAAATTGACATTTTATTCATTATTATTGTTATTGCGAATTTTTTTGAACTGGTTGTACCATGGCAATATACAAACAAAACCTATAGGCCCGGTTTCACAGACAGGGATTAGCCTAAGCCAGGATTAGTTTATAGTTCAATCAGGACATTTAACTCATTTTTGTAAACATTACTGGTGTGAATCTTAAGACAAAAGATCAGTCAGTGCAAGTTTCTTTCAGTTGAAACAGCTCAGATTTACATTTTAATCTAGACCTAGGCTTAAGCCTTGTTTGTGAAATCAGGGGGTAATGGTTTAGAAAGGTCAAATTATCTAAGCTTTCAAGAGACTGTATTGACCATAAAAGATTTAAATATAATTATTATATATAAATCTATATATTTTTTTCCTGCATGTTTTTTCACATTGTTTAAGTCACAATGTTTTGTTTGGTCGCACTGCATTTAGCAAGAATTACGGTAACACTTTATTTTACAGTACGTGTACAAATGAGTGGCAACACATGGTGCTAAGCTGAAGTACATGGTAACAAACCAAAAACACAACATACTTTTAGACACCATATTTACTGTTTTCTGCAGTATTTTGACCACAAAAAGGAATTTCAACATGCCATGTTTCGTTCCTGAATGAATCAACTGTGTGAATCAGCAATCTAGAGATTTTTTTGTCAGTATCGCACACCCCTAGTCTAATCTATTTTCTGTCATTCCACAGTTGCTGTCAATAAAGTTGAATTTACTAAACCCACAAAAATCCTTAACATATGCCAGGTTTAATTTTTATGCTAGCAAACTTTAAATGCTCCAATGTCTTATCAGTGCAACTGTGACATTACCCAATATTGCTACCTCATTTTGCGCAACTTCCGTTTTATGAAAGAGGAAATATACTTCCTCCGATTAAGAAACAATTAACAAAGGTTTACTGGAGAGACAGGCCTCCCTAAATGCACATACTTAAACAGATTAGTGTGTTTGCCCAAATTGTACGCCCAAACCAACCAAAGTCCCATCACAGCTGCTCTGTTAGCTTGCCATTTGGATCCAGATGCACTGTGGATCACGGGATTCCCATGGAAACGTTGTGATCACACAAAAAAAGTAAAAAATAAAAATAAAACATACAGTAGACCACCAATTGTGTTAAAATAGACATAGCCAAAAACAGCACAGTAGACCATTAGTCGTGAGTGTTTGCTGAAGATTGCAGACCGGCTGGGCGACCAAATGGACAAAGCTGCATAAATGTTATTTTTGTATTGATCTTAGGATATCCCTACGGCTGTGTGGAGTGAAAGTAACATTTACAGCTCCCAAGCTGTTTGGTGACTCGTGAATCGTGCTGTCGAAAATCAAATGGCAAAACACTATTTAAAGATTTACAAAGTCACACATTTAATGTTGGGTTATGAATGCCATGTGGTATTTCGGTAACACTTTATTTTGAGGTTACATGTAACATTTTACATGCATAACATAATAACAATTGATTATGCATATTTACATGCAAGCCAAACCAATCCTAAGTAAATGCATTTAATATTATTTAGTAATGAACTTTATGATTACGTTTTAAAAAGGACACTTTAAAATAAAGTGTAACTAATATTTCTACTTGTACTATTGTAAAGTTTAGGTGTTCACCAACATAAAATTCTGACCAATGCAATAATCCACTAATTATGTTTATGTTATGGTGATATAGTGATATAGTGAATACTAAAATGTATTCTATACAATTTTTGCAACATTTAAAAAAAATAAAATGATAAAAACCTAAATGCTAAATCACTTTTATATTCTACAGTAGTTACAGCGGTTGGACAATGAAACTGAAACACTGGCCAATTTAGTTTTGGAGGTTTCATGGCTAAATTTGACCAGCCTGGTGGCCAGTCTTCATTGATTGCACATTACACCAGTAAGAGCAGAGTGTGAAGGTTTAATTAGAAGAGTAAATTGCACAGTTTTGCTTAAAATATTGCAGTGCACACAACACTATGGGTGACATGTCAGAGTTCAAAAGAGGATTATTGGTGCATGTCTTGCTGGCACATCTGTGACCAAGACAGCATGTAAGGGATGTCCAGGTGCTAACCCGGATTGTATCTAAAAAACATAAAAGCAGAATTATATGTGCACCTCAACCCTCCTGTTTCCCCCAAAACTGTTCCTTGTGAGCTCCACAGGGTCAATGTACATGGCTGGGCTGCTATAGCCAAACTTTTGGTCACTTATGCCAATGCCAAACTTCGGTTTCCATGGTGCCAGCAGCGACAAAATCTTGGGCTGTGGACAATGTAAAACTATGTATTGTTCTCTGATGAGTCCACCTTCACTGTCTTTCCAAAATCCAAGAGAGTTACGGCGTGGGGAAGCCCCAAAGAAGAGTACCACGCAGACTATTGCATGCCAGTAGTGAAGCATGGGAGTGGATCAGTGACGGTTTGGGCCGCAATATCATGGCATTCCCTAGGCCCAATATTTGTGCTAGATGAACCTTTGGTCACTGCCAAGGACTACCGAACCATTCTGGAGGACCATGTGCACCCAATGGTTCAAACATTGTATCCTGAAGGCGGTATCAGGATGATAATGCACCAATACACACAGCTAGACTGGTGACAGAGTGGTTTGATAAACATGAACGTCTCCCATGACCTGCACAGTCACCAAATCTAAATATTATTATGTCACTTTACGGTGTTTTGGAGGAGCAAAACCTGACCTGGCCACTATTCTGCAAGAAGAATGGCTCCAAATGGCTCTTGCCACTGTTCAGAACTTGTATCTGTCAAGACAAACGGATGCCCTATTGGCCGCAAAAGGAGGCCCTACACCATACTAATGAATTATTGTGGTTTAAAACCAGGCGTTTCAGTTTCATCGGCCAAACCCTGTACATTATATATATATATACATGAAAATAGCATATATACTAAAGATTTAAGAGTGTTATTAAGTTAATAGTGTATTTAAATGCCTAGTGTGTTTAGTTTTAAATACAGTTTCCAATATGGATTGCTATTTTTTGTTGATTGGTCAGCAAAAGCCATTCTGTTTCGCATATACAGCAGAAAGTTCTGCTGTGCTCCAAAAATTTGGATATGCTTGAGACTTCATTCTAAGCACCATGCTCACATAAAAAAAAAAAAAAAAGATTTCTTTACTTTCTTTTTCTTCTTCCTTCATTCAACGAGTCTTGTACATTTGAGCACAAGAACGTTTTCTGCATGAATGGCCCTAACAGTGCCCTTAAACCATTTTTGTTCAGGTGTAAGCTTTGATCAGGTATAGAACAGGTAAGTAGCAGGTAAATTAGTTTTAATTAGTTGCCTTGAATTAAGACATATGGTGAAAATCATTAGTTTCCCCCATGCTTAGCGAACTAAGAATTAAACCTTCTCTTTGAATGTGCAGTACAAACTGACAAGCTATAATAGATATAAAGCCATGTGGAAACACAAGTGCTGCAAGATTCTTTAAGTAGCTGCGTCTGACTGAGCTCAGTTTACGCTCTCGTGTCTCACTGAAGACTAAGCTAAATAAAACAGACCTGGGTTATAGAAGTGTGTAGTTGTCAGAACCCTTGCTTTGAAATACTCAAGAGAAAAGAGACAGATGGGAAGCACTTGCTTTGACATGATGGTGTCTTAAAAGTAATCATTTTACACATAAGAAAGGTTCTTAATGATTTAAATACACTTAAGGTGACACTTGTTAATGACACTGCAGTCATGTAAACCTGAATATTTCCACATGGTGAGGTCAAATTCCAAGTGAATTTCCCTTTAGGTCAAATGTATTAGAAATGCAGGTGAAGTTAGATATTTCCTGGAAAATTTCATGTCACATAATATCAGATCTGGACTGAAATATCTGTAGGATTGTGTTTCATAGCATAATAATCGAATGTTTTCCTCTTCTTCTCTTAGTTTCTCCAACATTGACCGTAGCAAAATGCCGTTGGGAGAGGATGAACACTCTTGGAAAAAGAAAACATCGAACATCAAGGACATCTACGACTTTAAAGATGTTTTAGGAACGTAAGTATAAGAACATTTTACTTCTAACTCAGCATCTACATAGCTGCCGCTAATGTTTGAGTATAAGCTGATGGTTGGTGTTTCTTCCTGACATTAATCAACTTGTCCGAATTGAATTATGTTACAATTTTGTGCCGAGGACTTTTTTTGTCTTTGTTTACTTATGCAGACATGGCGGTTCTCTTTCGTTCCAAGTACACGATCATAACATTTGCCAAAGAAATCAAGCTTTTAATGTACTTTTAATAAGGAACATTCATTATATAGTGCTCAGCCTAGTCTGTGAATCAGATTATATTAGGAAATTATCCAATCATAACAGAGCTCATTTACAAATAGAGATCTTAAAGGTATAGTAGCAAAAATGATCAAAAAATTAGCACAAAAAAACAAACAAACCTTGACTAACATTACTTCAGAGAAGAAAGCTATAAATGGCTATAATAAGACTTCCTTAAAACAAACCAGATATTCTGGATTTGACAAGCAGCAACACAATTCCCACAACTGCTTATATGTCGCTGTCATTCTGATATGAAACTGTCCAGGCCTTTTTACATAAATTGCTTATTAATCCTCTCCATTTTTTTTGGTTCTGATCCCACTTGTTGTTTTGTTTCTTAAGCTATATCATAAATTATGTATTTAGCACTTGAAAAAGAAGAGAAAAGAAAACTGCACATTTGGTCCTAACTCCTAAATACAAGCAATATTATTATCTAAAAGCCATCTAGGTCAAAAATAAGATAACAATACTGAGTGAATGCTCTTCAGACATAGTCAAGTCAAGTCAAGTCACTTTTATTTATATAGCGCTTTTAACAATACAGATTGTAGCAAAGCACTGAACAT
>JAUMHG010000051.1:3506922-3518172 GCA_032359395.1 Enteromius anoplus
TTTGTAATGAAGCGGACTACACACAGGAGGTGTGTGCAACAGTACGAATTCAAGGGTTTTGTTATTAAAAATTAAGAAACTTTCTTGATGTCAAAAAGATTTTAATTGTTGCCCTGCACAATGATATTTATATGCTATAAAAAAAAAACAAAAAAAAAAAAAAAAGATTAGGGGAAATGGTACAGCGTGGTTGGATTTACTGTAATGGAGGAAACAGGTGTGAAGTTTCATTTGCAGCTTTTTATTAGAGAAGTCTTACAGGCAAGATCAGATAGCATGTGGTGCAGACGTGAGTGTGATCAGTCCCAGGAATGCGGCATGATGGGTAATGCAGTCTGTGAGCCGGGCTCAGGTCTGGCAAGTGCCCTCTGGTGAAAAACAATGAGGGACTCCAGCTGGATATTGAAACATTTACAAACATCTGTCCAACACTGTATGGTGTTTTTAACTATGTTTTGGTAAGACAACAGCTATGTCTTGGAAATCTGTACCTTAATGTGTCATTTATTGGAACAAATAGCATCCAGTTGGATAACATTCTGCATTATTTTTTTACTTTGTAATTCACTTACAGAAGTCAGAATATTGTTTTTGTATCATAAAACTATTCTTACAAAAGTTTCTTCACATAGACATAACAACCCACATCTGTTATAGTACACACTCAATTTTCCCTTTTAGCATGTCATAATTCAGCATTTGTGTAACTTGGCAGAAGGTTAGCATACAGAAATCTCTCTGCAGAGTTTGTATTGCTCTTTTATTGCAGGGCTCCAGGGTGTACCATTTCCTCCTGAAATTAATTCATTTGGCCCCGGATTGCCCTCCTGCCTTTTGGTTCTGTCTCCCACGGTATAGCTGACACCTCACCATGTTTACATGCCTGGCGTCGCCTAGCAACCTGTGACGCCACACACACACAGTCACAGGACGTGGTGTCAGGTGTGCCAATGTTCTCTAAGGTGTTCCTGTGAATGAAAAGCTTTACCTGTCAATATCCTTAGAATTTCCTGCCCAGGTAGGCGAATAAAGTATCCATGTTTGTTACATAGAGCAGATGTAGATAACAAAAATAACAATTAGCACTACTGGTATTGCAGTGATGCCATGTGAATTACAAAAAAAAAAAAAATAATAATAATAATAATAATAATAATTATTTAAAAAATAGTCTCGTTCAAAGACCTTTTTCAGGCAAGAACAAAACATTGCTATTTTTACACTTTTTGAATAAAGGGAGATTAACAGTGATGATACTTTTAAAACTTGCACATGGCCGAGACATTTTTGGATGTGCATACCTTGACTCTTCTCTTATATGGGACTACCATGTGCATTACAGCCAGCAGGTGACAGCAGAAACAAAGTAAATATTAAAATTGTAAAAAGGTTTACATTACTGCTACACAGTACAAGATACAGTCTTTTGAAAGAAATATTCAGGCAAAAACATCAGCTCTATACTCGTGTTAGCATTTCAGCTAACTTTTGTATTAAGCGTTTGAAGGTATTGAAACAAGCATAAAAAGCAGGAGACTATCATCTTTATTTGCATTACAATAGGACATCATATATCATCTATACGAAAAAAATTAATCAGCAGAAAGCAGATTTAAGAAAAGAAAAGCAGTCTGCATTGATTTTATTCTCTAAACTGTAAGAAAACCATTATCACTAATAGTTTTGACATTATCGGTAACAGTGATCTAAACATGAGTGTATTAGATTGGCCATACCTTGGTACTTGGTACTTTACATATATAATGGTACAGTGATCATTTGTATATACTATGACATTAAAATGGTGTAGTAAGCCATTTTAAAGAATAGCATTGCATTAAAAAAATTATTTTCATGTCATACTGAATTTTTAAATCAAATTTGTTTTTAAAGGAAATTAATACAATAGTATAAAGTTTGTGGTTATGTATCTTTGTGAGTCTTTTTTTTTTTCATTTTTTTTTTTCATTTTTTGCATTTGAAAATAAGTTGAATGTAAAATGGTAGCACTGAGGTACCTTGTAGGTATATTGTACAATGAGGTTCCTTCTTTACATTTGTGTAGAATCTAAATACTGTTCTCTAAAATTAATCATGCCAGTTTAGCACCATGACTATTGTGTCATAACAGGTTGTACAACAGGTAAAGGCTTTCAGCAGCACTTTTTAAAAAGCACCAAAGTTGGCATCACCATCTATGTTAGAATTACATGAGAAACTCATCCATCTCCAATTTTCAGTATGATCTTCTATATATGCAAAATGCAGCATCCAGAACATTTCAGGACTCTATTCTCTAAACACATTCTGTGGTATTATTATAGTATCTGACATCATTCCATGTTCTGAGGTTCTGAGCACCAGTGCTTGTATCCAGTGATGCAGTAGAGTGGGGTTCCCCCCAGGCTTTCTTTTTCTTTTCACTGTTAGACTCTCATGCCATATGCCGCAGGACTACATACCTGAGCCCTCTCCCTGCGGCTCACCATCAGGCCTCTAAAAGGTGGGCAAAGATAAAAGGAAGTAGTTCAGAGAAGACTCATAATGGATGGATTGTGTTACATTCCACTTTACATGTTAGTAATTGAGACATGTGAGCAAGCATTGTAAATACAGTTCTGTCCTTCTTGCAGGGAACATCGTCTGTTGTAGTGGAATTGAAGTGATTACATATAACAAATACAATCAGTCAAGTGCATGTTTCTAGAATATTAAAGTAAAAGATCACAAATTATGAAATGCACAACAATAAAAATCTTATTAAGCATTTTGTCTTGTTTCCCAAAATATATTAACATTCTTATAGTTTGGAAAATTTAGATTTCAAGATTTCTTTTAAAAGGTCAGATTAAATTAAAAACATAATTCAAAGTATTCTATGTTTACAACGCACTGAAGGTGACGTGAGTCTTACCGTGAGCACCCCCACTTGTGTTCCACCATTAAAGAACATCTTTGAGTTGTCCTGCTCCTGATGAAAGAGAAAATAGATCCGCAGGTGCTTTTTTAGTTCCATATATAACTAAATGAGCTTACAGTACATATCAGATACATCTGTTAGTCAAACAAGTTTCACTAAACCACCTTTATTATACTTTTAAAATACTAATTTGCAAAGTAAATACTGTCTAAGCTTTTGCACATTTGTGACCACAAAACCAGTCATAAGGTAAAATTTTACAAAACTGAGATGTATACATCACATGAAAGCTCAATAAATAAGCTTTCTATTGATACATGGTTTGTTAGGATATGACAATATTTGGTCGAGATACATCTATTTGAGAGTGAGAAGGTGCAAAAAAATCTAAATACTGAGCGAATCACCTTTAAAGTTCTCCAAATTAATATCTTATCAAAGCATTTTACTAATCAAAAATGCCGTTTTGATATGTTTACAGTAGGAATTTTACAAAAAATCTGCATGGAACATGATCTTTACTTAATTGCCTAATAATTTTTGGCAAAACAAAAAAAAAATCAATAATTTTGACTTTTTGGGCTATTGCTACAAATAAACCCCAGCGACTTAAGACTGGTTTTGTGGTCCAGGGTCACTTTTGTACTCAACTCACATAGTCTGAGTTGGCCTCAAGTAGTTCTTCTGCCTCACTGTCTTCAGAGCTACAGTCTCCTAGTTGACATCTTACTGCCCGCCTCTCTCGTCCAGACCTTAGAAAGTCCACTGCAGAAGACTTCCGGAGAAGTGCTAAAGTAAGTAAAAAAAAACAATCAGATTCTCATAGGGGGACCTTCTACAATGCTGGGGTCGGAATAGACATACTGATTTTAGTTGAATATATATATATATTCTTTATTATTGTTATTATTATATTATTATTAATTATCCTAAAAACTTATATGCAAACTGTGTACGTAATCTTTTTCCTCGGTACTATTGGTCATAAATAATTTTATAGCATTGTTTATAACAATTTAAGGATTTAAGCATCAAGATTAAATGGTATGCTTAATCAATTAATGTTTAATTTAATATAAATAACGCATATAAGTAATATACATATATTTTAGCAATAATTTACATGAATGTATATATATGCAATTGAATAATATAATAAATCAATATACGTATAATATACGTATTAATATATGTACAAACACAGTTTAATAATTGAAAATATAATGCATAAAAACAACCATTATTAAAAAAAAAAACAACAACTGTCAGTTCATCATCAACGAATGAATGACTGAATTAATGAAATAAAAAGGAAAATGAGAAGCACAAGCTTCTCATACCTGCTTCACAGATGTAGGTCACAAACGCCAGGACGAACAGCATTAGTATCATCTGTCTGTGTGGCCCCATGTCTGATCTCAGCTCTGAGCTCAGAGTCCTGCTGCTTTGTACCTCACCTGAGAGTCAAGCCCCTCCCACAGCAGCATCAGCAGCCACAGCAATCGTCTCTCGGGGGTGAGTCCTTCAGCATCTGCCCCAACAGACTGACCTGGACCAAAACAGTAATTTACATTAACATAAACCAAAGCACAGTTGAGCCAACACCGGGCAAACTGTGCATCTTAAGATGTTATCAGAAACTATGAAATGTAAATACTGGTCACCAGCCAAGACAGCGAAAGAGAGACTAGGTTTTATCAAAAGAAGTGTCACTGAATGTGCTTACATCTTCGAGGACATTTGTGAGTTAGTACACTGATAATAAACAACAATTTCATCATATTTACTTAATAATATATTACATACAGGCCATCTAAGCTTGTTAATGATTATGTGATTGATTCAACACTTTATATAGCCTATACAGCTAGAGTAGTCAAATGAGGAATAATATATAATAAATAATATATACACAAACAAAGGACTAACATAGGACAAACACGAGAATTCAAGAAAACCACAGAGGGATACATTAAGCCAAACCTTTGAGTGTTTTGTCATTGTTTTAACTGTTATAATTGTATACATCAATTTATTTATTATTTCCACAGGCCAGTGTCATATTTTCGTATGCTTTCACACTTTTGTTTTATGAATTGTCTTTGTCTTTTATTATTTCTTTTATTACCTGTATTTTGATTCAATCCTAAAATAAGTGTTTTAATGTTTTAATGCTCAATGCTCAAAACAAAAAAATCATTTTATACACACACACACACACACACACACACACACACACACACACACACACACATATATATATATATATATATATATGTGTGTGTGTGTGTGTGTATACATACTCTAGTAGATATACTCTGATAACTGTAGCAATCTTTATATAACTGTAGCAATCTATATTTTTATTCTAATTTAAAAAAAATCTCTTAAATGTTTGTAGATTAGAAAAAGTTAGTTTTATAAAAAAGAGAAAACCTTGCTACACATTAAGCTTACTGAGACTGGTTATAGCACTTGCATATCATTGCTCTTTTGTTGATTTTGATTGCTTCATTGTACTCGTTTGTAAGTCACTTTGGATAAAAACATCTGTGAAATAACTAAATGTTAAGCAGTAGCTTTACAGCATTGTTCAAAAGACTAGGTCAGTAAAATTCTAGGTCAAAAGACTACTTTAGGTCAATAGGATTCTTTTTTTCTTCTTCTTCATGTTCAAAGTTTTTTAATAATATTTTACATGATTAATTTTTTACAATATTACTGTTTTAACCAACAAAAAAATGTTCAGCCTTGATGACCCTACGACACTGCTTTTTCAACATTTCAAAACATGCATAAAAATTTTAGATTACATGTTATATTCAAAAATTAAATCATTAATCACATTTTAAATGAAAAACAAATTGTGTAAATGACTCAAAGCTAATGCATTGTGTATTGGCCTGGTTTGTATTTACACCTGTAGCGTCTCCCTGAAACACTGTGTTCATGTTCAGGCTGTTGTGTTGCCAGTAGTTCAGGTGTGCCATTGTTCAGTTCAAGTTCACAACTGCCTCACGTCAAACAATTTAGCCCTTGTTTACTAGAGCACAACAAACGGATCCTAAAGATTCTTAGGGATTAAACAGATTAGAAGTGGATAGCGTGTTTTTGTGGACAAAGGGTCTTGTGATTCAGGGTATAGTGTTACCTGCCCCTCTAATTAAGAAGCTATCGAGAAGCTGGATGAAGGGCGAGATGGAAACTTTCCATCAGTGAAAAAAAAACAAAACAAAAAAACTCAAAGAACCCATTAATGTGAAACCGAGCGTGATAACCCCAAACCAGGCCCTGTGACCTTCTGTTTCATCACGCCACTTCACTTTAAGACTATCTACTTAAAATTCACAACACACACACATTTTTCTACTGTTTCGCTTTAGATGTTTCTGAAATTCCACAACCAGGAAAACTGCGTGCCTGGCCCTGCAGACACAGAGATGGCAGTGTCTCAATGCTGTAGCTCAGGGCTAAACTTAATACTTTATTGTTTACTTGTTGGAGCATATAGATGGATCAAATGTTTCTTTTTTTTTTTTTTGCATATGTGTACGTTGGAAAAGCAGAATTGCTTGTATTGTTGTAAATTACGTTTTTTTTCAGTCGCTAACAAGCACTTACCCATAATTCAGATACTTTTTCTAAACTCTTAACACAGACTCACAACTACAAAACACAATTGGCCAAATAGACAATTTTCTTCTCAAAAATACATTTTGTTAAATATATGCTAACTCTTCATTTCAAAATAGAAGACATCTTTCTCTGCACACACTAACTTGACCAAAACCCTGGAAATCTGAGTCAAAATGAAATTATTCTGTCAAAGAATAACACTTATTTTCACTTCACAAGGTACACGCAGTCAATCAAAGTACACAAGGTTTCAAAATACTGGCTATTGTTGACATTACAAAACTGCATAGACTTTTATGTTTCAGTTTTACAGGTATTTGCATGAAAAATCCACTGATTTGACACAAAATTTCTTGCTTGGTAACTGCATGTCCACATGTACAGTAATGTTACAGTACAGTAGAAACACAGTATGAAAAAGTTTTACAGTATTGCTTACAGTGAAAAAAATATCTATGAAACATGGTTGTGAGGTTAATGCTGTCGATATTGTCAAATATCTCATGGTCCGCCACAATTCTAGTTTGAATTTCATGCAGTTTTATGCAATATTTGCAACAACCATTTCTACAATTGCAAGCTCTTGATCATTACTGAGGAGCTTTTCCTCTTCCCCCAGAGGTTGGAAGACATTGCATTCTTTAGTGGTACAAAAAATTCAACATAATTCAACATATGCATTACTGTATGACCATATTGACATGTCAAGCAAGAATAGAAACAATCCATGTAAAAATGCAATATTTACCTGTTGGTTTGTTGAAAGATGTGTTTAATGGAGGCAACTGTTGATCGCCTCAAATTGGGCTGCACTCTTTCACCAGCCTCTCTTAGTGAAAGACCGTGGTTGATTACATGGTCAATGATAGTGGCACGAATTTCATCACTGACTACTGTTCTTGCAGCCCTTGGAATGCCACCACCACGCATTCTTACACCTCTACCTTGCCCTCTCCTTGAGCTCGCTCCTCTCACTGCTCTTGCTCTTCTCCCTGGCCCGGCTCCTCTCACTGTACCTCTCACTGCTCCTGCTCCTCTCACTGCATCTCTCACTGCTCCTGCTCCTCTCCCTGGCCCTGCTCCTCTCACTGCATCTCTCACTGCTCCTGCTCCTCTCCCTGGCCTTGCTCCTCTCACTGCATCTCTCACTGCTCCTGCTCCGCTCCCTGGCCCTGCTCCTCTCACTGCATCTCTCACGGCTCCTGCTCCTCTTACTGCATCTCTCACTGCTCCTGCTCCTCTCCATGGCCCTGCTCCTCTCACTACATCTCTCACTGCTCCTGCTCCTCTCACTGCTCCTGCTCTTCTCCCTGGCCCTGCTCCTCTCCCTGGGCCCCTTGCTCTTACTCTTCCTCATCCAGACAGTGTTTGTCTTTTTCTGTTTCTGTTTCCAAAAACATCACTCCTCAAAGTCCTCTTTTTACTGTATAAGTGTAAATGTAATAGAAAAAAATAACCCCTGCCACTGAGTCTAAGCCAGACTGGAATCAGCGGTGGTTGGCCCAATTTACCCCACACACATTGATGTGTAAATTATTCAATTGTTTGTCTATTATCAGCTGAGAAATAGTTTTGATATTGATATTGTTTTTGAACTGATATCATTGCAGAAGCAGATGTTTTTATACTGTATCTAAGGTTTGGAACATTGTTTTTGCTATTGTGAGATGTTGTGTGTTAACACTACAAAAACAATCCAGAGTTTTGTTGGGAGGTATAGCTTGTCTGTTAAGAAAATTTAAGCATTGTGGAAATGTGTTAACTGATGGCATATTGGGTGAAACCACATGAAATGTGTGAATGGTATGGCCACAAAAGACCCATGCTGTGCTAATTGTGTAAAGAGTTTAGAAAACGTATCTGAAGTACGGTTAAGCGCTTGTTAGCGACTGAAAATTTTAATTTTTACCTAATTCTTTACTGAGAGGAAAATGAAATAACCTTTGATATTGTCACGATGTGCGCGCTGTGTTGCTCGCGCTCTCGCTCCCTCGGCGAGCTAGGCACGGAAAGGCAGGACATGGAGGCAGAACTCAAATAAACTGAATGTTTATAAAACAAAGAACACGGAGGAAAGTGCGGAGAGCTGCGCAGAGCTCATGCGGGCGACACGTAACGTTAACGGGACATGACATACACGGAAAGAAACACAGTATTTATACACAGGCACTGATGACAATAAATGACAACACCTGGGGAGACGATTAACACACAAAGGAGCAGGGCGGGGTTACAGAATGACAGGAGCACACGAGGGAGACTGAATGAAAACAAAAACACAGATCACACCGACATGGAATGCCTGGGGGGCGTGACAGATATCTTTTTTCATATGTAGTATGTGTTCTTTTTTCACTTCTTTATTGTGTAAGTTCTTTGTTTATAACAATCAAAAGTCATGGCTAAAGCTAAAAAAAATTTAAGTATTTTTTAAGACTTGTTTTATTTGTTTTAAGATTTTGACTGCAACAACATAAGCATTAAATTAACATTGAACTAACACACAGATCGCTGTATTATACAGTGGCTAAAAAAGGCAGTAATGACATATTTAAATTTTACTTTGTGAAAACCCAAACAATGTAAAACTGTTTTATTAGGGAACATTTCATGAAGATATGACAATGAACAAAATTCTGTGCAACATACATTGGACCACAGTAACAGTTAGGCTTTCCTGTTGCATTACTTTAACAAAGGCACTGGAGTAAGCACAAACCAGAAAATATATGACGTGTCAAATTAAATGGTTAGCTTATGTAAAAGTGCATCATCATTTTAGCCATCACGGTGGTGATGATTTATGTTTAATTTATTCATTAATTTATTTATTTTTTATTAGGAGTAAAATGAAAAATCATTTTGCGAGGTGTTATACTGCAAATCAAGGGTAAAAAGCTGAAAATGATAAAAGCTGAAAATAAGCATAGTTCTTATATTTCCCTTTAAAAGTGACAAGTGCTGATTGTTAAGTATAAGAGACTGTGTTTAAAATTAGGCGATGAACAAATATTTGGCGGTTTAATAAAAAAGCTAATTGCCTATAATACTGATTGTTTGTCTAATTGCCGCCTCATATATGTTCAGCCTGTCATTTAAAGAGAAATAGCCTGTTTTATTCACTTTGAAACTAATCCCTGTACCTTGTTTCGACTTTTGTCAAATGTGGCAGAGCAAGAACATAGCATTCCATCCATGCACACACACAAACTCATAAGCATCCTGGGCAGTTAATCTTTAACCCATCAAGCCTGACCCAGAGCAGAACAAAAAACACTCTTTTTCTTTTTTTCATTGCAGTCTCCTAAAGCCTCTTAAACATCAACCTCCTTCTAATGTGAAGGTGCTGCAGAAGCCCTTTGGGTCTTGTCCTTATCTCTGACCTCTCTGAACTTCCTATAGAGAGAGGTGAGTGTATTGTTGATATGAGAGAGGAAGTAGAGAAGCAGTGTTGTGTGGGTGGTGTTTAGGAGCTGCAGCAGCTCTCTGTTACTGGTTGTGCACAAATACACCTGGATCCAGTCTTTCTTTATGCCCCTACACCTCCTTCTCTCCAGAACTTGTAAACGATGTTCGTCTCAGGTTTTCCTTCACTTTTATGAATTCTGGAGCACTGCAGTTGCTGTCCTCCAATCGTGCTTGCTCCTTCTCCATCTATAGTACATAGAAAAACAGAAACATACATTATTCAGTGCATATTTGGTTGCTGGTTTGCAAATAAATAGGATATATGTCAGCATAATAAAAAGTTTATCCTTTGTTTGGACCTCTGAGCTACATTAAATAACACTCTAGGTTTATATGTTTTCTACCTCCTCTAGTTTCTGGTGTCTTTTGAGAAGCTCCTGTTCCAATGGAGAGACCTTCCTCCTGGCCTCCTCCTCCTGCTTTCTTTGCTTTATCGTCTGCTCTCTCTTCCTTTGCTCCAACACACGTTGCAGTTCTGGCTTGGTCTCCACACCAACACCGCTTCAGTAGACATTAACAAAATAGGGGGTAAATAAATAAACGAACAAACAACAGAATTAAACACAGAATTAGATTGATATAAGATAAGTAGATTAGACAAAATGAAAAAGAAAGAAAATTAAAATAAAACGATCAATAGAATAAAATAAAATATAATACATCACACCATTAGCTAAAGTCCATCAGTCATCCAGGAGGTGGCAGTATTGTCATGTTTAAGCAGTAATTGTTTATATATATATATATATATATATATATATATATATATACACACACATACATATGGTTTTGGTCAGTATAAAAGTGTGTGTGTGTACACTTTTGTGACAAATAGGGGCATAAATGTATATACATAAATTATATATACTATATATAAATATATATAGTCACTTTAAAATATATTAATTTATATATATATATATATATATATATACACACACACACACATATATATGGTTATGGTCAGTATAAAAGTGTGTGTGTGTGTGTACACTTTTGTGACAAATAAGGGCATACATTTTTATAATGACATGGGTAGAACATAGGCATTATTAAAGATAAGTTTTTTTTAGGACATTACCCCATGTCCCCACTTTTCAAAATGCTTATAAATCACACCAAATTGAGTGTACTGAAAATCTGAAATAGCACACTGTAAAAACTAAAGGTTCCTGGAGGCACCTTTTGGGGTTCTTCACTTTGCCACGCCGGCGGAACCCTCTGTG
>JAUMHG010000051.1:3598366-3613093 GCA_032359395.1 Enteromius anoplus
AGAGATCCTCTGCACCGGACAGAGTTTGCTCTTCTCTCAGTTGACCCGAAGGCCCAACAGGCTGAGGTGTTGTAACATCAGGTCCCTGTGTTTACACAACTGAGCTCTGGATTGTGCTAGTATCAGCCAATCGTCGATTTAGTTGAGAATGCAAATCCCTTTTTCCTTGAGCGGGGTCAGGGCAGACTCCGTTACCTTGGTAAACACACGGGGAGACAGGGAGAGCCCGAAGGGGAGAACGCAGTACGGATATGCCTTGCCTTCGAACGCGAACCTCAGGAATGGCCTGTGGCGTTGAAGGATCGAGACATGGAAGTATGCGTCCTTCAGGTCTATAGCTGCAAACCAATCCTGGGGACGGACCCATGGGAAAATGCGTTTCGGCGTCAACATCTTGAACGGAAGCCTGTGAAGGGCTCGATTCAAGACTCGCAGATCCAGGATCGGCCGTAACCTGCCACCTTTCTTGGGTACTATGAAGTACAGGCTGTAAAACCCTGTTCTCATATCGGCTGGAGGGACCAGCTCTATTGCTCTATTTGCCAAGAGGGTAGCAATCTCTGCACGCAGGACAGGGGCATTTTCAGCATTCACTGATGTGAAACGAATGCCGCTGAATCTGGGAGGGCGCCAGGAGAACTGAATCGCATAGCCTAGCCGGATGGTCCGGATGAGCCAACGAGACGGTCAGAGGCCTGTCCAGGCGTCTAAGAACCGTGCCAGAGGCATCAACAGGATGACCAGGGTGCCGGTGGCGTCTCTAAGCCGGTCCGAGGCGGGGTCAGAGTGCGTGCAAGTCCGTGGGGTCATACTCCTGGCTCTCGAACTGCTGCCTATAATGAGAGGAGAGTGAGTGTGCAACAAGGCTCTTTTTATAGGTCTGTCCACAACACCTCATCCCCTCAGGGGAACCAGAGATAAAGAAATCAGCTCTTTTGTCGAGTGTTTGGGTGGTAGAAAACAAAACTAAATATTCTCCACCCGGCCCCCTCTGGGGGAGGGAGTGGTGCATTCACCATCTCCCGCCTCTTGCATCTCCTCTTTCCACCGGGTTTTGCAGGGGCCTGGACGGGCGCCCGGGTGGAGGCAGCAGCAGGACGCCGTGGCAGGATGTGACGGATAGCCTCCATCTGCTTCTTGGTGGATGAAAACTGCTGGGCAAAAGTTTCCACCGCTTCGCCGAAGAGGCCGGTCTGGGATGCAGGAGCATTCAAGAACCGGGTCTTGTCTGCATCTCGCATGTCCGCTAGACACAGCCACAGATGGCGCTCATGGACCACCATAGTGGAAATCGCACGGTTTCCCTGCCAGGAGGTAGAGGCCTGAGGACACAGTTGCATCGAAACAGACCTCTCCACCTGGGGGACCCCCGTGTAGCCCCTGGCTGCGCCACCATGCTCATCATGCTCCTCCGGGAAGAATGGCACCGGGGTGGGACCCTGTGCACCAGCACGAGCCACACAGAGGTACCAATCATCCAACCGAGAGGGTTCGGGACGGGGTGGACAATTCCACTCAATAGGCACAGCCACGAGCTCTGGATCAGCGCCGGGTGCAGTGGAACGGCCAGTGGACACCACACTGGCCTCCGCTTCCTCTCCAGAGTCGAACTCTCCTCCCGATGCAGCGACTGACATCTGATCGTCGGGGGGAGCACCAAAGGTGACTTCTGGCATCGTCTCCGGTGGACCAGAAATCCTCAATGGCAGCTCCACCGGTGTTGGAGTGAAGGCGACAGGAGGCGCACTCCGAGGAGTGTTCCTGACTGTCACCGTAATGCCAGCCCTTCCCGCCCCAAAAGTGGAAGCTCCCTGGACGCTGCCAGCGCAAGCTCTAGATCGCGGAAGCGGTAGGGTCCACGCTGTGACACCAGCCTTCTCCGTCAGGTAAGCAAAAGAAATGCTCAGGAACTGTCGCATGTAGCTCGGCTCCGAAGCGAAAAGCTAATGAATGCAAGGGCACAAAGACTTGCAAATGGCGTTATTTAAGCAAAGATGGGAGGAAAAAATTACAAAAAGGATTTTGAGGAAGATCTACAGTTCTGATGTATGGAAGTTTCAAACTGCATATGATAGGCGTAATGTACCACCTGTGTTTACCCTCACAAGGTCTTAATTAAAGTGATAAAGCTCTGATTAAAAAAATAGCTGACTTTTTATATTGCACGTTTGGAGTAACTGTTGGTCATTAACTGCCTCTATTTTTATCTCTATCTCCTCCCTCTCTTTCTCCTGCTTATCTAGATAAGTATCAATGCCTAGCAAGTATCAATATCAATACAATTTCTCTTTGTTTGATGACTGAAGGACACAAACACAAAGGCATCAGATGGTGGAAAAGACGGCACACACATCCTGGGACTTCAAAATGTGTGATGGACAGTATGGACTGGGATAAAATTAAATAAATAAATAAAATTTCTATCAAAGTAACAGCTGCATTATTCGGCTCTATCCAGCTGCAGGCATTTCCTATCAACTTTGATTTGTTCATTACAGGGGTGTGTTTCCCAAAGGCATAGTTAGCCTACTATGGTCGCAAGTTCCATCATTACCAGCATAGTTCAACGATTCTGTGTTTCCCGAAAGCATAGTTCAAACGAACATTCGCAGTCAACACCACAAACGTACGTGGTTTGAACTACAGCATTGGACCTGTGGTTAGAAGCATAGTTTCTTGTAAGCAAGATATATGGACTTTAATAAATATGCTCTTGGGCACAAGAAGCAAACTAACATGCATTACTATCTTTATCTTCCATTCTATCTAAATATAAAAAGCGATTTAATTATGTATTTTTGCACGTCCATTCTAAACGCTGTTTTTGAAAAGTGCGCATGCGCAAAAAAGGCTAAGGGAACCTCGGAGTATGACGTAAGAGGGAACACGCGATGATTCAAAGATCAAATAAAGCAAAATGACAGTGAACAAAAATGATAAATTAGTCAATATGTGTCATGTTTAATACAGCAGCATCTTGGAGATCTCTAATCAGTTTAATAGCAGAAGGTATATCACCACGACATGCGTGTGACATCATTAACAATGGCCCTATGTTGTTGAACTAACGTGGTTCAAACGACGGAGATGCGACCGTGTTCGGGAAACAGTTGTGTATAGCTAGTTAGTTTCCAAAACAATGCATAGTACTATGGTGGTTTATCAGCGAGTTACATAGTTGTTCGGGAAAGGCACCCCAGATCTGTAAAATTTCACCTTGAAAGCAAACATGAGAAGAATGTCACAGTTCAGTGACACATGAATGGGATCTTTATTTTTTTTTAATTTTTTTTTTTTAGAATCACCTGCAATCATGATCCATTAGAGAAAAAAGATAAATGTTTGTATATGCGTCATTTCGGAAACATCATTAAAATGTTTTCTCAAAGTGGAACGTTTGCAGATACAGCCTCTAATCTCAGAGGACACATAGTTACTCTATCACTGAAAAACTCATTGAAGAGAATAAGCAGGAAAAATGCAAACTGCTACATGATCCCAATATTGCACACGAAGATAACTCCAAGAATGATCACCAAGGCAACTAATTACCATCCGCTCAGAGATAGATTTATGCTTGCTGTTTTAATTGCTGCCGAGCATTTTAATGAGTGTCTCAACAATGGATAAATAAATCCTGACAAGAGAAGGAACAATATTAATTTATTCTCTTTCACCAGTCTCAGATTCATTTAGTCCACACAGAAGCTTGGGCAAACCCCTGCTGTTATAGACACTGTGTCGTTAAACTAGATGAGGAACCTTTAATGTTTCGCTGTCACTCACATAACTGCAACGAACTGCAACCATTATGGACCAAATGTTCATGAGAAATGATCTTGGGACAAGATTTTAGCTGATGCTGGTGAAAACAGTACAAAAAACCTATTATAGACTTTATCTGAGAACTTCAGCCTGAAATATGTGCTGAAAATGTGAACTTTCAAAATCTGCCTGATGTTTTTCTTTCATTGTGAATAGTAAAACAAACAAACAAACAAAAAAACTAAGAAAAAACATTTAGTTAATTTAATTACATCATGAATTCATAACATCATGAAATTACGTTTTGAGGAAAGCAGGCAAGCTTTGCCAGTGTACATTGAAATATGATGCATGAAGACACTTGTATGATTTCAGTGAAATCAAACATCATTTGTTTAAATGTCAAACCGTATGGTAGGTGTTGACAAATGTTGACTTTAATATTAATGAAAAGTTCTTGGAACATGACACATCAGGGGTTTTTAAGTATTTTAATTCAAAGGGTACCAAAATATGATCCAGTGGCAAAGTCCCCCTTCATAAAACGTTAGTGACTGTATGCTTCCACAGTTTCGATTAATAAAGTCGTGGCCTAATGGTTAGGGAGTTGGGCTTGTAACCCAAAAGGCTGTTGGTTCGAGTCCCAGGTCTGGCAGGGATTGTGGGTTACGGGAGTGAATTCCCAGCACTCTCTCCACCTTCAATACCACACCTAGGTGAGATCCTGGAGCAAGGCACCATTCCCCCAATTGCTCCCTGGGTGCAGCAGCTATGGTACCCACTGCTCCGTGTGTGTGTGGTTCTTCACTTCTCACTGCTGTGTGTGCACTTGGATTGGTTTAAATGTAGAGCACAACTTCCTAGTATGGGAAACCATACCTGGTCACATCCTTTCCTTTCTTTTAATATTTACACATAATTATTTGAGGAATATTATTTTATGAATTCAAAACAATTTTGATATGCTGTGAGATTTGAAAACTGATACTTTTGTTGTTACGTACAGTACATGCATTGCTCACGCAGAACCTGCTTTTGCTGAGTGCAACATGTTTCGGGATCAACATCTGGACTCTAGAACAACTTGATTAACCAATCATTTAAAGAACCAGTTTATACTTTTTTGTGAAGTTTAGGCTTACAATCAATGTTTGGTGCCTGTACATGAGTGTCATTCACAAGCTAGGTTCATTGGAAATACATGCCTCTTTATACTTTTCTGCAAAACTAAAAAATGTACATACTGTATGCATAAAAACACTGTAGTTTGCAGTTGAAATGAACAAGGCAGTAAAACATCTCAAGGTTACATAAGTAACCCCAGTTCCTGGAAGGAACTAGACACCGTGTCGATGAGATGCTGTGGGGAACGCCTCCAGCGTGACGGCTCTGAATCATATGTGAAATCATTTTAATGAAATGGTGGGACATCATAGGTGGGTGACTTCACTGGCCAGGAAGCATAAAAGCACATGGAATGCGACCAGCTTCAGCTTTTGTCATGAAGCGAGCGCATGCAGGGATGCCGGAAGAGTGGTTACCAGACGCGGCTTCTTGTTCCTTTGAGGAACTGGTGTTACATACATAACCTTGAGACGTTCCTGTTCAGGAACTCGAGCCGCGCCGATGAGACGCTATGACCTTCATATGAGTTTCTAGCTCAGCAGGTTTACTCAGTATCCACGTGATACGGTGTTGCACTTAGGTGGTGAATAGCACCAGTTCAAATGTAAAATAGTTAAAATAGTATGGCTGCATCTGCAAATGTTTTTTAAAATTAATTTTCCATTTGTTAACACTATCGGGTAGGTTTAGGTTTGGTGTAAGGGATATGTCCAACATGATAGAGCATTAATGTTTAGCAACATTTACTGAATATTTGAATTCTGAACAGCCACAAAACATACCTCAAGCAGCATTCACAAGTTCAAGCTTGTCGGCATAAATTAGGGCTGCAGGATTTGGGGAAAATGTGCAATTGCGATTTTTATGGTCAAAATTGTGATTTGCGATTGCAATTCGATATTTAAGTGGTTTGACTCAACTTGCTTGTTATCCAGGAAAATGCACACACAGATTACTAATAATGCTGAAATCTGTTTTTCTCAACTGAGGTACAGTATACAGTGCAATCTAGCAACAACTAATTAAAACTATATTGTACAAAATTAAACTGTAACATCTTTACATTACTGAATTAAATTCCATTAAATTAACATTAAAATTAAATAAAAAAGACAGAAGTACAGATAAATAAAACAAATACCCATTTTTATATTTTTAGATGTTGTCCCAAAACATTTTTAGCAGTATGTAACATATACTTACAATTTTTGTTTTGGTATCTCTTCTCCAGTGTGCCAATAATTTTCTCAAATCCCTCTTTGTTAAAAGTGCGTTCACACCTGAGGTGACTTGGGCGAATATATCTCGCTATTCGCGTGTAGTTGGACGCTTGAACATGTTGAGTTAACGTCAGTTTCACACTGCACGCGTCAGCTGGGCATAAGTAGCGCATATTTTTTCTGGCGCCCATGTTAACGGATGAGAGCTTTCACGCAGGGGCGGCGCAACAGCGCGAAGCAGGTGCAGAGAAATGACATAAATCAAAGCACATGGCACACAATGTTCGGAGATGAATGCTGGAAAATAAGACAGGAAGATGCTTGTCTACAGCCTGCAGTACAAGCTGCCAGAATAAAAGCTCAATTTGCGAATCCTGCTGCAGGATGTCTAATTGTGTATTTGCATTGACTTAACATGTGAATGACTCGCGCTTAACGCTTTATTCGCGCCTGGTGTGAGCAAGAATGAATGTCTTGTTACGTCCACGAATACATTTATTTATTTAATATAATACCAACATTTGCTGTAATACAATCGCAAAGACTGACATCGCGATTGCGATATGATTTATCGTGCAGCCCTAGCATAAATTAAGCAAAGTTTGTTTGGCGTGCTGCTAATGGATGAGAACTCAGGGTTAGAAGGGCTGCCGAGCCCTAGGGTAAATAGCCCTAAGGGCTCGGGAGAGGGAAGAGGCGGACAGCTGATTTCAAACCCTGAGAGCCCCCCCAATAGAAGGAGGAGTAGGGGAGGAGGAGGGATACTGTGATCGAGATGAGGGAGGTAAAGGGATTTGGCTATTTTTTAGGGGAAGTTTAGGGTTTGATAGGATGATAAGATAATTGAGAAGTTTGAAGGCGGACATCGTAAATATATAAATGCCCTCTTCCTGAAATGCGTTTTAGAAAACTATATTTCATGAGTTCAAGCTTGTCGGCATAAATTAAGCGAAGCTTGTTTAGCGTGCTGCTAATAGATGAGACCAATGCTCTAAGGGGCTGAGACCAATGCCCTGGGGCTGAAGCCGGCACTCAGAGGTCTGAGACTGATGCTCGAAGGGGCTGAGTCCAATGCACAAAAAAGCTGAGTTCAAATCAGGACCTACAGCGGGTACTGGGGTGGTTTGCAGCTGAGTGTGAAGCGGCTGGGATGAGAATCAGCACCTCCAAATCTGAGGCCATGGTTCTCAGCAGGAAAAGGGTGGCTTGCCCACTTCAGGTTGGTGGGGAGTTCCTGCCTCAGGTGGAGGAGTTTAAGTATCTTGGGGTCTTGTTCACGAGTGAGGGAAGGATGGAGCGAGAGATTGACAGACGGATCGGGGCAGCTTCTGCAGTAATGCGGTCGATGTACCGGTCTGTCGTGGTGAAAAAGGAGCTGAGCTGCAAGGCGAAGCTCTCGATTTACCAGTCGATCTACGTTCCTACTCTCACCTTTGGTCATGAGCTTTGGGTCATGACCGTAAGAACGAGATCCCGGATACAGGCGGCCGAAATGAGTTTCCTTCGTAGGGTGGCTGGGCGCTCCCTTAGAGATAGGGCGAGGAGTTCGGTCACTCGGGAGGAGCTCGGAGTAGACCCGCTGCTCCTCCACATCGAGAGAGGCCAGCTGAGGTGGCTCGGGCATCTGTTCCGGATGCCTCCTGGAAGCCTCCCTGGGAAGGTGTTCCGGGTATGTCCCACCGGGAGGAGGCCCCGGGGAAGACCTAGGACACGGAAGAGATGGAGGAAGTGTCTGCGGAGAGGAAAGTCTGGGTGTCCCTGCTTAAAACTGCTGCCCCCGCGACCCGGTCCCAGATAAGCAGAAGAAAATGAGGATGAGGACATTTACTTTTAATGACACTCCTCGAAATATTGAATTATGAACCATTGCAATATATACCTAATATACATATTATATATACATAATACAAACACAGGGATATCAATGTAGCAAAAACACCACTCACTAGACATTTTACTTTGAAACTGCCTCTGCATGTGCAGTAATGTATGTGTAACGTTCTGCTTGAAGAACAACAAGACAAAGTTGAGTACTGATGAATACTCTCTAGCTGATGACAGCTCGCTTCCTCTCTTTGCTCCCTGTAGGATCCTCTTCGCCGCCTGGATACAATAAAGGAGAACAGGTTAGTTTCTCTGGTAAACTTATCTGTGACTTGCAGGTGATATCCAGCTCTCCATTTCCAGCGAGAGAAAAGCGGGCGTTTAGGTGAGTGTCACAGGTACAGTTCCACATGCTCAATGACTTGCAGCAGTATACATGCTGTTTGCAGTGCTCGGTGTAGGTGAGTCTAGCTCAGCTCCTCTTTGTCTTAGGTGTAGCAGGTTTGTCTGTGGCATAAAAGCAAAAGTCAGACTGAGGCAGACACAGGAGCTACAGGCCAGCTGAGGTGAATTTATACGATACCTGGGTGGTAGTTGAAGTTCGTAAGATACTTCATTTATTTGGCGAATGATGGGGAATGGACCAATGTATTTTGCGCTAAGTTTTTTACAAGGTAGTCGCAGCTTGAGGTCCCAGGTGGATAACCATACCCCTTGCGCCTGGCTGATACTTGGGTGTGATGAGACGGCGGACATCTGCGGGCATCACGTTGCAAATGAACATGGGCTGAGCCCCATACCCGCTCGCTATCACGGAACCAGTGGTCTAAGGCTGGTAACTGGGAGGGTTCTTCAGACCAGAGGAACAACGTGGGGTTGATAGACATTCCGCCTGATGGTCGTGGCATTATACACGGAGGTTGTGGGAGATCTCCTGGATTTTTCTTGTTCTGTTTGACCATTGTTTTGTGGATGGTATCCCCGATGACAGGCTAATGGTGACACCTAACAGATAAAAAAAACTCCCTCCAGACTCTGGATGTAAATTGAGAGCCACGATCAAACATAATATCCTCTGGTAAACCAAAGTGTCTGAAGACGTGATGAAACAGGGCTTGGGCGGTCTCTAGGGCAGTGGGGATCCCTGTCAATGGAATTAGCTAACAGCTCTTTGAGAAGCGATCGACCACGACCAGGATGGTGGTGAACCCATGTGACTGTGGTAAGTCTGTGGCAAAGTCTATAACGAGATGTGACCATGGATGTTGGGGTAATGGCAGAGGCATTAATTTTCCCTCAGGTAGAGGTCGTGGAACATTGGCTATGGCAAAAATAGAACAAGATTTGATATTATTACTGACATCCCTTTTCATCTGAGGCCACCAGTACCTGTTCTGCAAGAGATTCAGAGTTCTGTGATTACCAGGGTGTCCTACACCTGGTGACGTGTGAACTGTGTCAAGGATTTGCAGGCGCAGTGCAGTGGGAACACAAGTTTTGTTCTCTGGACTGGCAGGAGGTGCTGGTTCGGTTACAGCAGCATGACGGAATTGATCCTCAAGTTCCCACTGTATGGGGGCTGTAAAGACTGATGTAGGCAAGTTGGGCTTTGGTTCCTCGGGGACTGGATCTGGTTCCTGTAGATGTGAGAGGGCATCAGCTTGAGGATTTTTACTACCTGGATGATAGGTGATCTTAAAGTTGAACCGAGTGAAGCACAACACCCATCTAGCTTGTCTGGGATTTAGATGCTTGGCTTCTCTCAGGTACTGCAGGTTTTTGTGATCGGTAATGACTTTGTTGAGTTTGTTGAGCCCCCTCGAGGCAATGACGCCATTGCTCCAGTGCCAACTTAATAGCCAGAAGTTCTCGGTTTCCAACATCATAATTCTGTTCTGCAGTAGTTAACTTCTTTGAGAAGTAGGGATGGAGCACTGGAAGAGTACTGTGGTATTGTGAGAGCGTGGCACCCACTCCTAATGTAGCAGCATCCACTTCCCAGATGAATTGTCATTATGGATCTGGATGGTGAAGAATAGGGGCAGAGCAAAAGGCGTGCTTGAGGTTAGTAAAATCCACGTCTGCGTAAGGGGTCCAACAGATTGTATTTTTCCCACCACGAAGTAGGGACGTAAGAGGGGCTGTGATCTGACTATTCCCTAGAATAAACCTGCGGTAAAAATTAGTAAAGCCAAGAAATCTTTGAAGGGCAATGACAAATTGGTGTAGCATGTCACGCAGAATCTCATTCATGAAGTTCTGGAATATGGAGGGTGAGTAAGCCTGGCCATACGGCATCACCCGATATTCATAGTGCCCAGTTGGTATCACAAAGGCGGTTTTCCACTCATCACCGTGTCGGATGCATATCAAGTTATCAAACTTGACTTTCTGACTATTAAAGACTCTATAATCAATACAAGGTCTAAGTCCTCCATCCTTCTCAGCAACAAAAAAGAAACTAGGGGGAGAGATAGAAGGTCTAATAAAACCCTGGCTTAAGGCCTCCTCCACATATTCTTTCATGGCCTGCTGTTCTGGCAATGACAGAGGATAAACTCAACCCTTGGGAAGCTTAGCACCAGGTACTAGATCTATAGCACAATCCCAGTGAAGATGGGGAGGCAGTTGAGTGGCAGCTTGTTTGCTGAAAACATCTTGGAATGACTGATAATCTCGAGGAATAGGGGTGATGGGGATAGTCTCTGGACTTTTTACAGTAGTAGAGCAGCACTTTAGTTCTGGAAAAGAGGGTTTCTCACAAGGTTTGAGACATTCATCTTTACACAATTTGCTCCATTTCAAAATCTCACCTGCAGTCCAATTGATTAAGGGGTTATGATGTGTAAGCCAGGGTCTGTCTAAGATGAGGTTGATGGTAGCATTTCGTAACAGCAGAAAACTGATATTTTCTGATTCTTTTCCAAAAAAGCAAAAGTCAGACTGAGGCAGAAGGATTCAGAGGCGTGGCAAGTTACCTCGATCTCCGACAAAGGAGCTACAGAGCCGTTTAGTTTTTAAAGCTGAGTTCTGAATCGCCGTCAGGTGGTATTAATTAAAACTCAGGTTTGGGAGAGTGAGAGAGATATATATAAATCAATTTGTTATTTATTTATTTATAAATCCAGTCCATATTCACTTTTATTATTTGGAAAACAACTACTGAACATATCCTTTTTCTTTCACAGCAGAAATCAAATCATGCAGAATTTGAATATTGTGAGGAATAGTTAAGGATGAAAGAATTTTCATGTAAACTGGATGGACTATTCATTTAAAAAGCTTTTGAACACAATCCTAAAGAAACCACAAAGGCTTATTCTCAATATTTTGAAACACAACAAGAAACAATATTGTATACACAAGATTTATTCAACAATGTTTGTCTAGTCTGCTGATCTAAAATACCCTTTTACAGTAGCTTACGTAACTTAAAAGTATTCTCACACTGCTGCATCTAGAGGCAGGAAAATGGATCATCCCTAATGTTTTAGAGACCGGCCTCCCAATTGTGTCTCAGGTCTTTGTCGCCTGAGGGGTCGGCCCTATGTGTGAGGGATGAGTGAGCATTTGCTGCATGTTAAAATGGCTTTTATGCTACAATGTGTGTTTTTAATTGCCTTTGCACTGAAAACCCGGGGGCCTGGGAGAAATCACTCTGACTTTTATCTAATGTCCTATTAGAGCTAATGAACCTGCCGTTAACAGAGAGACAGAGCATACTGTAAAATCGCCTCCACCTCCAACCCTGCTGCTCACACCGGTAACATCCGGAACATGTGCTTATCTGCCAGCAGACGTACCGCCCATCTGAGTCTCTGCTAACTGTGCGAATTATAGCTTCCAAGAATGAGAGGATGATGGAAGAATATGGAGAGAATACAGTAGGTGGCAAGGCACAGCTCCTTAATGTGTTTCTGGGGGAACCGTAAGGATGGTAAATTTTAGAACACAGCAAGGCATATTACACACATATTAAATACATTTTAATCAACTTTATGTACAAACGTAATTAAACTATGGCTTCACAGCACACAAGAGAGCCTGTACTATTTTGCTGTAAGGAAGAAAGTATCTATAAGTATCTATAAAATATGCATATCTAAGATCCAAAGATTACGCCAGCTAAACATCCCTACCATCTTGATCCATCTAATATAAATATATATGTGTGTTTTTTTTTATTTATTTATTTATTATTTTTTTTAATAGACAGCAAGTTGTACAGTTGTACATCATTAGTAATTACTACCAACACTGGAGCACCGCAAGGGTACTACTGTCATGAGTGCCCTCAAACTCCACTGGAGGGAACACGCTTCACTTCACCTCCCTTGGATTTAGTTTATATGGACTCAACTTCGCAACATGCACTGCACAATCACACCTGTTCACATTTTGTTAATCATCGCGTTCAGCTGCTGATCATCACCACACCCACTCACACTTAGTATGTAACTGTCACATTCACACACTGACAATTGTGAGGTATTGACTTGCTCAGGCGGTCTACCAAGTGTTCTATCTTTCTCGTGTTTATTTTGTATCTTTTGACCTCTGCCATTGTTTGATTTTTTAGAGCCATTGCACAAAATGGCTGCCACACCCGAGCCAATGCACAAGAGGACTGCTACATCCGAACCACAATACATGATGGCTGCCGCAGCAGAAACACTGCACAAGATGAATGCTACACCCAAACCGCTGCACAGCTCACACCTGATTCGCTACCCACAATGGTGATCACACCTGAGTCGCTACTCAAGATGGCCGCCATGTCTTAGCCAGAGCATTTGTTTTTGTTGCCAAATTGGTTTGGAACAATTGTTAAATTAATAACGGCACAATTATGCGTGCTTATCTGTTTGAATGACATTTTTTATCACTTAGGTAGCACTGATTTGAAGTTGGTTCAGTTAACAAGAATAGCTTAGATGTAGCAAGCTACTTTTGAGATGTTGCTGTAGCTTAGCCTGCTACATTTCTCAGGGTAGTAGCTTTAGTGTAGTTAAGATACATTCAATGTAGAGTAACTGATGGCTTAGCTCACTAAATTTTCTAAGTAGCTTGCCCAACACTCAATAACAAAACAGCGTTAAAACTGGATTAAACTAGGCTAATGTTGTAATAAGTAGGCTATGCTAACTTTGTAACTGTTTGTGAGCTTTTGGACATTTTCCCCTTACATTACTTTTACTTTTATACTTTTAGTAGTTTTGAAACCAGTACTTTTACACTTTTACTTGAGAAAAAACTGGAGATGATACGTTTTGACCCAAGTGCTGGATTGTTTATTTGACCCAACCGGTGTCACGTTTCATGGGTTCATGATCTGATTCATGCGTGTTGTGTGTATGAATGAGTGGGTGTGGCTGAGTGCTGGATATGAGCTAACTAACAACTGTGGCTCGTTATCCAGCACTATTTAATGAGTGCTAACCTGTCTTGTCTTCGTCAGTTCCTCTGTTTTCTCTGCTGGGCTCGGCTCGCGTGTGTCAGCTCCTGGATACCTGTCTCCTCTGGCTGATTTCTTATCAGTTCCAGATGGATTCGCCAAGGATTCTTTTGCTCCATTCAGGACTGTCCACTGTGGTCGCTGTGCTACCTAACCAGCTTTTCCTGGTGGTTTCCTGCTGCATGCACAAAAGACTTTTGATTAGATTGACTTAGTCAATAAAGACTGTTTTTCATCTGCAACTGAACCTTCCTTTTTCTTTACTGTCACAACCAGTGGGTCAGGTTAACTGTGTTGCTGGTTTAATTATTACCTAAACTTTGGGTTACTTGCTTCGTCTTATTGCCTCGCTACATTTATTTTTACTAATATTAGCCAAAATAAATACATAATAACCCAAATGAATGTAAAATATTATTTTATTATAATAACAAAAAATGCCACTGTAAATATCAATATAATTTGTTTTCATGTTATTTTTATAATTTTGTTTTTAAACACATCAGCAAAATGGAAAAAAAAAAACAGGATCATGCAGGTAACAACACAGTACTAAGAATCAACTGTGATTGGGGTCATTTTTTATAAATTCAGCTATTATTTTCTACTGGGGCGTTTTAATGCCACCAAAAACAAAAATCAAAAACTACCAGATTAAAGTCATAATATTATGAGAATAAAAGTCGGCCTAGATTGGGAGCACCCGGAGATATTCTCAGCTTTCAAAATCTGTCAGTCTTTTTAGCGAAACACAAACAATATGTATATTATAACATGACATATATATTATAGCCTGACATATAGCTGAAATTACTTTACAGCAGTGTAAGTCAATAATTTTCCTGATTACAATGAGACTTCACTATAAATTAGTCTATAGCCTGTTTTCCCCTGCCCTCTGATGTTCCTTCAGTTTTAGATCTTGCTGTACACTTAAAGCAAAGAGGAAAAACACATTCATTTGAAAGATTAACTGTTTTATATCAAAAGAAACAAAGCAGAACATTATTGTGATTGCTGGGTTTCTCGCATGCTACAAATAATGAATATATATATAATACAGCGAACTGATCAGAAAGGAGCTTGAACAACACATTACTGTAAGACACTTTGTGTTTCAATATGAAAGTGAAAGCTTAGACTTTGTTTTAAAAGTACTAAAGAGACAAATCGTATTGCTATTGGGTGGCACACTATAACAAATCGTATGAAAGGCATGAAATATTATTATTTCATGACCCTGTAAGGTTTGGGAAAATGAGCTAAAAGAATTTTAATTCAATTTAATTATTTTTGCTTGTAATCCTATTGGAAAAACTAGCAGCCTCTTCCGGGAAG
>JAUMHG010000051.1:3632375-3642861 GCA_032359395.1 Enteromius anoplus
ATATTAGCGTAGAGGCCATTCTTTTTACGATGTAACGAGTACATCATGTGTTAAGGGGAGTGTTCCCGGTTCCGGCTCATCTAATTAATGCATAATTTCTCGACCCTAACGGTTTTTTATCTCCTCCCGAGTGGGAGACCCGGGTTCGATTCCCTGCCAGTGCAGGGCAGTACTGGCTTGATGAGCTCCTTTTGTGTGCTCAGCCACCACTTCCACGTCGGAGCCTGCCGTGGTTCTCCGATTGGCACACCGAGGTGTGTAAATCGCAGGCTAAAACCAGGCTCGTGTTTACGTTCTGCCAGCGACCATAAAGTAGGAAATGCTGCGGGTACGGGAAAAATACGGATGTAAATCGATGCTATAGTGTGGCATTGTCTTTTGAGGCTCCAACCTTGACTACTGAATTGAATGAAAGGTCCTATCCTTTATCCTTCTTACAAAACGTTCCTGAGATTTGCTTTAGGGGTTAAAGCGTATCGTTATCGGGTTCTTCCCTTTGGCCCAGCACTTTCGCCTAGGACGCTTACGAAAGTAGTACATGCAGCCTTAGCTCTGTTGCGGCTTTAGCGTTTTGCATTCAAAACTACATAATGGACTAGCTGGTACTAGCTTAGTCGTAGAGCGGAATGACCGGACATTGAGATGTCCTCCTCGCTCAAGTAAAGCATCTAGGGTTCAGACTTAGTTTCTCCAATCAGTCAAGAGAGTGAGAGAAGGCCGGTCACTCACTGTCATACAGTCTCAGAGACTGTGGGTTTCGAGGGCAGTCGTGATATTGTCAGCCTGCTATACACAAGACCCCTGCAGTAGTGGCTCAGGACCAAGGAGGTTTCCCTGGGAGGGAATCCAGGTTGAATGATCAAGGTCTCCCGACTATGTGTGCAGTCCTTAGACATTAAGAAACCCTTGGCTTCTAAACAGGGCCCAGTTTATGAGCTCCCAGACGCCAGGGTTCACGTAATAAACATCTGTTTTAGCACCACTAAATACAATAACGCATACGGAAAAATGGTGTTGCACAAAAAGTGCACAGAGATGCATATTTTTATGAGACCAGGTGGACTGGAACAGTATCTGCAATACTTGCAATATGTTGTTCACAAAAAAAAAAAAAAAAAAACAAAAAAAAAACTAACGATAAATGATTGTGTAGTTATGGTATCTACCAGCAGGGAATAAATGGCTGTTGCTAACTAGCCAAACATTACCCTTTATAAACAGAAGTAAGCCAGAACAGACTGTCACCTCTCGCTATTTTAGTATGATAAAGTAATTAGGGAACTAGAGAAAACAGGGGCCTTTTGCTCTGCATGGTGACAGAAGGACCATGACCATGATAATGAGTTTTTGCATTATTAGGCAGTAATGAATGGGACACACTGATTCGCCTCCATGTTAGCCTCAGGCAAAACAGCTGGATCTGTCAGTCACACCAATGGGGAGTCAATCGAGACTTGTAACCTCAAAAACTCCCTATTTTTTTAATTTTTTTCATTTTCAAGCATCTTTGAAAAGCAGTTTTGCTTATTTCAATCGATTATGTTGAAAAAATGAGTCCTCAAGCAAATAAATAAACAAGAAAGCCTAAATGTAGAATTAACCCCTTATGGTTTAGTGTGTCAAAAATGATTTTCATCCACTGGTTGCATTATTTTTTTGTGTCTTGCGAGTCTGAATGGTAGGTTAAGAAAGAATGCAGTAGACTACTACTATCTGCTATACATTATTTTTAAAACAAAGTTGAATCAGAGTGTTCACTCCTACAGGAAACTAAATTAGACTGACAGGAAGATGAATTTACACAAATTGAATTTAATGGTATTCAAAATGCTGCTCCATCCTGGTCCACAAACGTCAATTTATTAAATAATTATAAAATATATAAACTAATTTAAAAAGGACCTTTGAACTTGATTTCAAATTCAATTTCTTTGAATTTCAATTCCAGTTCTATTTTCTTCATCCAATTTGCTAACTCAATTCAAACTCAATTTAGCAATGGAATTGGAATTTATACATTTCATAATTCTAATTGGGGCACAACCTTGAAATCTACATAAACACTTGATTTAAATTATCATATTTTTAATTGTTGCATCCAAATTATGTTTAGTTTTGTTAATAAGGCATACTCAATAATTAGCTGAATTAAAAACAAAGAGGACACATTACAATTACTTTTTTATTATTAAATGTCAGCACTGTTTTACAATTTCATGCTTGGATTGCCTGTGGTTAATAAATAAAATACTATTTTTTCTACTGCATGAAAAGTTGGATTGGAAAAAAAAAAAAACTGAAATAAACTTTTTTTCATAAACTTCTCCCCTAACTGTTTTGAATTGATGCCCCTAAATTATTGTTTGAGATGATGTGTAAATTCTGCCTTTGTCTCTGCATTCTTGCATCATTCAAAGGCATCAATCATTTGCACTCATCCTTTTTTCTCAGCTTTCGCTCTCTCTCACTTCCCATCAACGACTGGCAGACATCAAAAGAGAACACTAATAACTGGAGGATGGGGGAAACAGCTGAAGGGGACAGCAGATGGATGGAGAGGTGTCAAATGTGATAAGCAAGGTGCAGCTGTGGTCCACCTCTTTTCCCAGCTGCTGGGCTTCATGAGGTGAGGCTTAGGTGACCCCTGAAATATCGCCCATCTGACACCATGACCCAAATCTGTCCTGACTGGCTTTATCTCGACAAGTTACTAGAAGGTTTTGACATGCACTGAGACACAACTCAGCAGTTAGGACACTGATATGACTGATAATGCGACACTTGTCCCTGACTACGGAGAAGCATCTGTTACACTGGCAGCAGTTAGATACTGTAACTGAAGACAGCTTGAGTGATAAATTCAATTAAATAGAATGATGGAAATGCCAAAATATTCAGCAAAAATTCTATTTAACAGACATTAGTCACAGTAGATTAATTCCGTCGTTCCTTCATGCATTGTCCCAAAAGGTATTAACAAGTATCTGAAACAGCTGAGAAGTACTGAGCCAATAAAAGATCAAAACAGGTTGCTAATTTAGTTATGTACACAGAAAATCCAAAATAGTTTAAAATAATGTAGTGAATGAAATACCTATGATCACCAACACAACACAACAAAAATTGTGCAGCATCATATGCATACTGTGATGCCTTATGTTATTTTTTATGTGTTCCGTGGTTTTGTTTTGCTTTCGTTTACAAGTCTTCCTGGTTTTCCTTATTTGGTCAGTTTCCTGTTCTTGTTTAGTTAATGAGTTCATCGTATCCACCTGTGTCCCTCACCTGTCCTGATTTCTCCTTAATGTCCTCTTGTTTAAAAGCCTGTTTAGTTTGTCCTACGTTTGTCCGATTATTAAGGTTGCTTTGAGTTTGTGTCGCCTGTCTGTATTCTATGAGCTTTACTTTATTAAACTGCATCAAGAAATCGCCTGTCCTGTCGTATCCTGCCTGAGTCTACATGAAACCGTGACACATACTTTAGATATTGATAAGTAGATGGGGCTCTCCATTAATGTTAACCCCATCTATTTTACTTGTCAATATGTTGACACATTTTTGTACAAACTGTTTGAATACCTTTGACAATGATTGGTTATATATATATATGGGAAAAAGATAATAATTAATAAGATTTATTAAGGATTAGTTAGGATTAGTTTATATCTGTATACAAAAATAATAGAAATCGAATGACCCCCAGATAGTGTGTAGGCCGTTTACGATATTTTTTTATGCTTTTTGGAAGTTCATTTTCACAACAACAGTATTATGGGGACTGAAAACTTATCATTGTATGTAGTACAATGTAGTCTGAGATATCACATCTCTTCTTCGAAATTGAGCTAAAGGTGTGTTTTTTCTGCTGTCTATAATATTATAACATGGTATATGAAAATGGAAGGAAATTGTCGAATGAATGTTTTAAAGGAATATACAGGAACTTTGTAAAATAGTTGGTTATACTCACTTAACTGATTTGACATGTAATGCATTAGACCCATTGCTGATCTACGGTGATGCAGTACTGCATGTGGGACCAGAGTCACATTCAGATCTTAATTTCATCCTCATTATATGCACTCTTAACAAATTTGTGACAGCTCAATACATCTTCATACTCTGTCACTCGCTAGAGAACCTGTCAACAAAACTCTCTGACACCACAGTAAGCTTTATTTTGGCACCATTTGAGGAGTTCAGTTTGAAAACCCCCTTCAGTTATATGAGTTTTTTTTTTTTTGGCTGCCTTAATGAAGGCAATTTGCCAGATGTTTCCTTTTCCTGTCATTAAAGGTGAGGGCTCATTTAACCTTCATACTGAGAAACCTGATTTATCGTAATAAATTGTTCAGGATTCGGCTGGTTAGTCTAGGCAGTCCCTTATCAAAAAGTAGTACCTAACATTTATTTTACTAAGTATACTCAAATAAAATTCAAGTAAAGTATACTTTTAATAACAACAATATTATATAACAGTATACAAAAGTAAACTTTGAGTACACGACTAGTTTTTGTCAGTTTTTAGCTTATACTACAAAAATGTAACTTTTAGGTAATTCAGTAATTAAATTTAGTATAGAGTTTTAGTATACTTTAAAGTGTAGTCTCAATAAACTACTAGCTAATAGTTTTATTGCAAGTATACTTCTAAGTTTTCTTACACGTAAGAATAGGTATTGATTTGTATATAATTTGTTATATGAGTATCTGAAAATACAAAACATCAAAAGAAAGAACAGGGTATCTTGTAACTTGTAAAGGAATACATTTTATTCCACCTTCATGCATTCTTGTTTAAACACTTGAATGTGCCATGTTGAAAAAAAAACCAACAAAAAATGATAAAAATAAAAATAGCATATGCTGGTTAGGTATGTTTTTAAGCTGGGATGCTGGATTATGTTGGTCCTTTGCCAGCATATGACCCGCATAAACCAGCAAAGGACCAGCTTAAACCAGCACCCCAGCTTGAAAACATACCTAACTAGCATTTGCCTTTTTTTTTTTTTAGCAAGGTGTTTTAGTTTAAAAGAAAATAGCACATTTGAATAAACTTCTTTTTCATAAGGACTTTAATGTTGTGTAAAATGTATTTTTTTTTTATAGTTTATAGTTTTCAGACTTAGTTGTTGGCTGTTTGAAAGTTTATTAATGTTGAGGTAAGTTCACTTTTCCCATTTCTTTGGTGGTCCTTAGTTTTCGCAGCAACAAACTGAAAGAGGCAAAACATCAACTAGCGATGCTAATGCTAGCATCAATCCAGTGCTGCATGTGCTGATAGCAAGAACATGACAAATTAACTCTGCCTCCAAGAGAGGTAAGATTGTCCCAGATGAGGAAGAGCAATGTTGTTCTCCGCCCTGACGTTAAGCAGCCTGGTTCCTTATGCACACGCCATTTATATCTGTAAGTCATTATCATTTATCTGTCTCTTACTATCAACACATTTATTCTGTGTTACATCAAAAGCACATCACAAGGGGCTGTAATCTGTTTTACACGGGGTCGGATGATAGCAGTCCATTAGGACAAAAGTTTCGACCATGTCACATCTTCAGATTGAAAAGGAGAATCCAGCTGTCACTTCCTTTCACAGCAATTATCGCAAGTCATGCATTTTCATTTTCATCGCCTGAGTAATTTCTCTCTTTTTCCCATCCCCGGTGGTAAATTTTGCACCCCCCACCCCACATCACTGTTAGCCCCCTCTAACTCGTGAGGTACAGTCAGACAGGCAACTTGCAAAGTTAAGACTCAAGTCTTTTCTATTTCAAGACATAAAATCAGTGAGTGAAAAAACCCTGTCACTGTAATGGATTTCAGAAACATTTTCTGTGAGAGTGATGTCCTTTCTGCTGTGTGTGCGCGCAGGAGCAAAGAGAATAAACATATTTTGGGATGGGTTGCCAGTGGAAAGTGTTTGACAGCCATGAATAGTATCATGATGCACAGCTCAATACAAAAACATTTCCATCCAGAAGCTAACTGGATGAAATGTATCTCGAATGATAATGTTCAACCATTATTTTGTCTCAGGGGTGCGACTACCTGTTTGTTGAGGCGCAAACAGCAACAAAAGCACCCTCCATAGAACAATTAATGTGGCATTTATTATGAGGCAGTTTGTCCCTTTTTATATATAAGATGAAGTATAGGTATGGTGATGGGGCCAGTACATTAAAATATTTTAATCACGTTATTTTTTTCTGAAATATTTAATTACATTAATCTATTTAGCTGACAGTCGATATAACTAATACAAGCTCTGTAGCAGTTGCATATATGTAAATACTGGTACTTCTCTGTGGCTTGAGGCTGGCATTTAGCACATTTGAAGTGAAAGTACTTGATGAACACTATGTGTGGAGAACATTCACTCAGTATCATTATCTAATTTTTGACCAAGATGGCTTTTAGAGGCTACGCTTTAGGATTCCTGCTCTCTCCCTCTCTCTCTCTCTCTCTGACCTGTCACTTACTGACAGTCATAATTTCACAGGATGTCTATTTAGCATAGTGTTTTCGATGTTAAGAAAAAAAAAAGGCTTGGTTTTACAGTGTGTTCATGCATGAGGACTCACCATGCTCCGTGTGTTTTTCTTAAACATTATGTCAGAACTGATTTAGAATTGATCTTCTCTGCTCCCCAGATCCTCAGGCATAAATTGTGTTATGTTTAATTACTCCAATGGCATTTTAAAAATAATGCAATTACAAAAGAAAAGTAAATCAGATGCAAAGATTTTACCCTGACTCACCTATTTTAAATTAAACATTAACATGTGCTGGACCTTTTCGGTCTTCTTGCTCAAGTGATTAAAAGTTCCAAATCACATTTTCTTTGTAGAATGTTATGGTATATTTAAATCATTTATTTATTCATTTATTAATAAACTATTTAATGCTTGTGATTTATTATTAGTATGAGATTAATATGAGATTATGCATCTCAGACCAATAGATGTCATAAAAAATAAATAATCAAACACATACAGAAATGTGCATGAACTATGATAATTGTATTGCTATCAAAAACACTGTTGTTGTGCAAACACCCACTTTTGAGTAATTGCTGTAGAATAATGTGTAATGGAGTAATAGCAAATGGTAACATTTAATTTTTTTTACATACAGAAATTGACCATTTAATAATATCTCACAAAAAACAGTTTTGACTTAATTTGTTATAGTTTATCCAAAATAATAGTGTATCTTTATTTTGAATATATGCACATATGTCTGTGTATATTTCAGAAAATGTGTGTGTATATATATATATATATATATATATATATATATATATAGTAGTTTCAAACAGATGTTGGAAGATCCAAGTGCAAGCTTTATTATTACACAGTGTGGTCAAACAGGCAAGGTCCAAACACCAGCACACAGTAATTTCTAGGGTGAAACAAAAGCGTAATCCAAAACAAGCAGTGTTCAGAGTGGGCAGCAAAACATTCACAAAAGACACGGCAAAAGTCAAAGGTCAAATTCCAAGAGGGCAGTACAAAGTAGCAAAGAAAACTAGACAATGAAAGCAAGACACAGACAATGTTTATGAAGACTTGACAAAATAGGGAAACTGCTTGATAAAGTCCACAAAAACAAAGCAATACTTTGCATCTTCTATTAGGCATGACCCATATTAAATGGCTGCCAAACATGAAGAAACAGAGAGGGAGCAGAGACAGTCAGTGCAAAGGTGAGAGCTCCCTCTTCTGGCCTGCCGTTACACATATGTGCATAGATATATTTTTTTAATCTAGATTAAAATGGCTGATTTGAATTCTGCCAAAACCATTCAGAATATGTGTGCTACCTAAATAATGATTAAAAGTAAAGCCCTATTCGGACCGGACTAGTTTTACAGGGGGTCGTTAAAGAATGTATAGTTTCACAGACGTACTTGGTGATTTTAATCCGGTCCGAATCTGCTATGTCTTTGTTCCCCTTCAGTCGAGACACTCCGATGTTACATATGGGAACTCGCATGACAGACCAATCACCTTTGAGTCAATGAGAAAAGGCCAATGAATATTGGCGTGCATTTAATTACAGCCAGGTGCACAGCATGAGAATGAGAGGGCACGGATGTAATGCACTTGCATCTTTTCGCTTCGGAGCCTCGTCTGATTCAGTATTTACTGCTCGAGTATACAGGGAGGAGATAGAACCGAAGAAGATTCATAAGAGTTCCTGCAAGTTCACGCTCTCTCTTTGCCAGCAACAGAAGTGACTGGGCAGCTGTTCGGCGATCCCAGCAGCCTGGAGCCTTTTTAAAGGCTGCTGAGACAAAACTAGCCTTAGCATACCAGCAAGACCTCACCACTGAGTGCACACTGTGTTGCGAGAGGTCCTCCCTGGGCAAACAAGGAGAAAAAAGAGCGAATTTCTCACGGTTGGAGAGGCGTTCTTCGGGATGTCGATCCGACCGTCCGCTTCTGGGTAAAGCAGTTTCCTCACCTCTTCTGACGGGCATGAGCGCTGCCTTACATGTCTGGGCCGGGAGCATGCCGAGGTAGCGCCTGTGGATGATTCATGCACTCACTGTGGGCGCATGACCATAAATACATTGAGGTTGCGCCTCTCGTTTGCAAGACGGCTCCCCATGCACCCTCCCCATGGTAGTTAGATGAGCCGTAAAGGTTTTTCGGCTGCTACGGTGAGGCGCCTGGGGGACATCCTGGTGACTGTGCAGAATGTTCCGCAGAACGGAGACGCCCCACGGAGTTCTGCAGCACCCCATAGTCCCGCCATGGTGCTTCCCAAGCAGAGTGCTCCCTCGAATGCCACCGGGCCCAGTGTCTCCTTTGGTGCACCCGAAGAGGCTGAGATGTCTTCCGCAGCATCAGTCGGGCAGCGAGGTGCTCGCCGGAGCGGGACAACGGCCGTCCACAGTCGCTGCTCCGTCCCAGAACTCCGTGCGGCGACGAACTTTGAATAGGGCAAATTTTCACAAAAAACAGCAAATTTCTATCCCTCTGGCCCAGTGCCCCGAGGTTCCCATCTAACCAAATATCTGTTTTCTCCTCAGATGTGGACCCGGAGCCCTGGATCGCCAGCGCGGGAACCAGTGGAGCAGGTAGGACGTTCATCCTTCTGGGGCCAGTCTTCTCCCTGGTTCCCCACCAGGGTGCCCCACCGAGTGCACGGCTGTTATCGTACCTTTGATACCCCTGGCAACCCAGTTGGAGGCTTGGTTACAGCTTCCCAACCCCTCGCAGTGGTTGACATGAAAGGTACGCCTCGGCTATGCGATTCAGTTCGCCAGGTGCCCGCCCAGGTGCAGAGGCATCCTCTACACCACTGTCGTTTAGACACAGATGCTGCTGTCCTGTGTGCTGAGGTTGCTGTCCTACTGGCGAAGGACGCAATCTAGCCCGTTCCTCCAGCCGAGATGAGGTCCGAGTTCTACAGTCCCTACTTTATCGGGGCCAAAAACAGCAGTTGGCTGAGACCAAACCTGGACCTTCGAGCTCTGAACCGGTCCCTTCTCAGGCTGCTGTCCAAGATTCTCACGACGAAACGCATACTAACATGTATTCGGCACCAGGATTGGTTTGCAGCCATCGACCTGAAGGACGTGTACTTTCACGTCTCAATTCTGCCTCGCAAAAGACCCCTACTGCGTTCGAGGGTTGAGCGTATCAGTACAAGGTTCTCCCGTTTGGCGTCTCCAAGAGTCTTTACGAAGCTCACGGAGGGATCCCTGTCTCCCTTTTGGCAGACGGGCATCCGCATCCTCAACTACCTCAATGACTGGCTGATAATAGCTCACTCGCGAGAGTTGTTGTGCGAACACAGGGACCTGGTGCTATGGCACCTCAGCAATCTGGGCCTTCAGGTCAACCGAGAGAATAGCAAACTCTCCCCAGTGCAGATGATCTCTTGTCTCGTTATGGAGGTGGACTCGGTCGAAATGACTGCCCGCTTCACGGGGAAACGTGCAGGCCATGCTAACATTTTTTGCACTCATTCAGGCACAAAATAGCGGTTCCTCTCAAAACTTTTTAGAGGCTCCTTGGGGCATATTTTTATTTTAGAGTAAAACGTAACGCAGTAACACCGCTGGGCTTGCTTCATATGAGACCGCTTCAGCATTGGTTATACGATCGAGTCCCGAAATGTGCATGGCACCGTGGTACACTTCGGATTGGCGCTACCCCAGAGTTGGAAGCTGAGGTCCGGCTGTTTTGTCAAGCCTGTCCCACATGTCAAAGGAACTTGCCTAGGTCTCCTCCCCCCAGTCCACTCATTCCGCTACCCATCATCGAGGTGCCCTTCGAGCGCATCGGGATGGATCTGGTGAGGCCGCTTCCAAAGTCCGCCCGGGGGCATTAACACATCCTTGTCAAGTCAAGTCAAGTCACTTTTATTTATGTAGTGCTTTTAACATTACAGACTGTTGCAAAGCACTGAACATTATCAAATAGAAGAACAGAGTGATGGTAATGTATAATGACGAGAATTAAACTTTATT
>JAUMHG010000051.1:3675836-3686602 GCA_032359395.1 Enteromius anoplus
TGTAGTGAAGTAAGAAGTACGATCCTTTGCTTAGGAATGTAGTGAAGTAAAAGTAAAAGTTGCTAAAAATAAAACTAGTCCAGTAAAGTACAGATACTTAAAAAATGTACTTAAGTACAGTAACGAATTACAACTACTTCGTTACTGTCCATCATTGTATAAAATATCTAAAGATTCAGAAAAACAAGCTAAAATTAATTAACTTTTTGCTTAGAACAAGAAATATAATCTGCCAATGGCCTAAGCAAAATGTTCTTATTTCAGACAGAAAACAAGATTATTTGTCTTACCCCATTGGCAGATTAAGTAAAAACTCGCTTAATTTTAGATTGTTTTTCTAAAAGCAAGACAGTGATTGTTTCTTGTATAGAGAATCCTTCTTGATTTGAGAATTTTTAGATAATTTGGCTGGAATTAAGACTAAAAAAATCTTGTCTTACAAAGCATTTTTTGGAGTGCATCTCACAGTTCTACTGTAATTTTTGTTCTTTCTATCATTTTTGACTTTTTTTGTTTGTTACAGAATTGTGATATCTAAACTTGCATAAGCAAGAAAAAAAGTCATAATTCAATTAAAAATAAACCCATACAATTTCCCATACAGTTTTCATTTGCTGCAGTTCAAAAGCAGTCAGACTTCGTTGCCGCTAGTCATTTTTTATTTTATTTTTTGTGTGTCTTCTCCTTTTGGCTGGATTGCATTCACACCAATTGAATGTACATCATATCACCCTTTCAACATGTCCTACAGTACATTTATGAACGTAGATGATGCTTGTATTCAAAATGACTTGCAATTAATTCTCAGTATACATTTTATGCTTCTTTTTTAACTTATTGGGAATCAAACTACACACTCTACTCTTTGAGCTACAGGTAAACTTATAGATTCACTGGGTTTAGAAAGCTGCTTTCACACCAGCCTGCCCACCTGAATTCTGGCATTGGGTCCGAACTAAAGATATCCAACTAGATATTTGTTTGAAGGCGGTATAGCTGTCTGAAACTATGTGAGGTCTGTGGATATGAATCTATTCCATTAGAGTGTTATATCATAGTGATTTGAAAATGGCGAGCATTAGAATCTGCCCTGAGGCCAGATCATAATGTTTTCTCGTTCAATATGAATCAGCCACATACAGGCAACCTCTGATCATCACTCATGTCTCGAGAAACTCCCGACCAGGATTGGGTGTAGAGGCAGTTCAGATGAGGTGGAAAAAAAGAAAATAAAAAGAGATGGGGAAAGAGAAAATAAATAGTAAGAGTCTCAAACGCTGCATGACACAACATTTCAGGTGATTCCAGGGGCACACCGCTGATGTTTTTTTTTCAGAATATTCCTATTGATGAAAAACTTTCTACGGGGGCATTCGCTAGATATTCACACATCCATTAAGCAACATTAACCTCCCACACAGAGCACTGATAGCTAATGACATCTGTGATTTTCAGCGAGGCTCATTTCTAGCAGAGCACAGTGGTGCCCGAACACCACCCCTGGACAACTCTATAATGGCAGGAATGATGAATTGCGCTCTTGCCTTAAAATCGAGATAATGGATTTTACCCATGTACTCTTTTTGACAGTTATCTGAATGTTACTATACCAAATTGTAGCACAAAAGACGCAATTTATGCAATAAGGAATTGTCCAGCTGCCAACTAGTCGATTAATATGGCCAGTTACTTTTTTTTTTTATGTATGTACATGTATGTACTGTATGTATGTAACATTGTAAATCACTTGTGGCAATTATAGACTGCTTGCATTGAGTTTAAATTAATCTGTTATTTATACCCAGCATTATTATGGCCTGTGTCAGATGAAAGATAACCTTTGTGAAAAATTTGTAGCAGTTTATGATGTTCTTCTTATGATTGTTTTATTCTTCTATAGCCTGCAAACTCAATAGGTGTCATCGTTCAGTCTGCATACAAGTCATACACAAGTTCATTAGATACATGCTGCACAATGTGATTTGTAACGATCTTATAGTCTTATATCTTATAAGTTTACAGAAATCGGAAAGTTTGTAGAAGGATTTAGATGGACATCATTGGTCAATGCATATTTTACATATTAAATTCTACAAATAAAAATGTACATCTTAATGTATTGACATAATCAATGTTTTTTTTTCTCCGTGGGACAGTCTGAGACCAGTTGTACAGGATCTCTGGTTTTGATGGACAACTTTATATAAGTATATATGTTTAAGATCTATCTATCTATCTATCTATCTATCTATCTATCTATCTATCATCCATCCATCCATCCATCCATCCATCCATCTATCTATCTATTAGGCCAGCAACAAACTCCATTAAATATTCAGCTTCCAGAGTTCACTTGAAAACATAAACACATTACAAACAATAAATAAAAAATAAAATCGATGGCTTCATATCACTGAGACTAACTATCTCCACAACCTCCACAGCATTAAATCCAGGTCTTTACTGCTCCACGCCCACACACACATATATTTTAGCAGCAGGTTAATGGAATCTGCGGCATTAAAGTCTCACCTCTTGCTGAGACATTCTTCCCTCATCTCTCCTTCTATCTCAATCGAGCAAGAGGTTGTGAATCTTAGCCCTGACATGGATATTGCTTGAGGCTAACGGTGGCAAAAGGCTCTGGCCCCCCGATGTTACCATTAAACAGCCTGGGTTGTTGGGTGACATGGAGGTGAGAAGGTGAAAGTGTGACATGACACCTCTCTGTATTACTTCAGTCACTGAGCATTGGTCTCTGATCTCTAAGTAATGTGCTGCTGCCATTCAAGCTTTTGCCGTGTCTGCTAACCTGCAATGTAGAATGATTCGAACTTGGTTGTAGCATTGCTTCGGGAACTTCTTCCTACAGTATATAGAATAAAGCAGCATTGTGTGCAATTTCTCTTTTCTTACTTTCTTATCTAAAACTATGCACATTTCAAATTTCTGCTTGGTTAAATTATGTATATAACCAAGCAGAAGCTAAATTTTTTTTTTTAAGTGTTTATTTGCCTAAATATTTTAACCTCTTAAGCTCTTTGGCATTTTTTAGAGGTTTTGGACTGAATTTAAAATAGGTCCATTGTCAAACACATCTGAGTAAATTAATAAAAATCATCTCATTTGACAGTAAACACCCTAAATTTGAACACATAGGATGAATAATTAATTGTATTTTATTTCTTCATAATTTTATAATAAACACAAATAAACAAATCTATTTTCATTTATTTATTTATTTTTTAACTACACTTTTTTACTACGTCTGTTATTTAAAATCTGTTTGGTTTACAGAGTTGGCTGGGCCATATGCATTTCAATTTCTGAGCGCCCTCCTTGTGGGTGTTTGGAAAGACATAACTCACCATCAGATTGGTCTAGGCATTTGATCTATGTCTTTTTGAACAAAACGGATTGGTAGCTTTTCAGATATTCCACTTTACGTGATGACGTAATCTGCCTTTAATGCAAACATCTTTAGGCCAAACTAGGAGAAACTGCACCATGCAACATTCAATCACACACATTGATTGGGGCATCTGAGACATATTAGAATAACGTATGGTTGTTCAAGTTCACAGAGACGTGACAATAGTCTCATTTTAAAGATAATATTGATGCATGTATTTCCAAAGTTAAGATTGTAAGCTTTCAAAAATATAATATTTATGTCTATATTTGTGCTCCAAAATGTATTTTATAAATATATATATATATATATATATATATAGCAATTCCTGTTCCTGGATAACATCCTTATAATGTTAAGTCAACTTTAATAGCCATTTAAATACCTTTACTCAGTTATCTGGACCTCAAAACTTTGGGAGATTATTTTTGAATTTCTGTTCTTCGAAATTAGCTCTAAAGAGAAGAAAACAATGTTTTCATAGTTTTTCCACATTGTCAGCCTGTATCTTAAAATAGAACGTTGCAACTTCGGACTCATTTGGCCAGAGTCTTTAAGTAAAGAACTACTTTACATAAACCAACAGCAAGCCTTGCCAGGTCAGACAGGACTAATTTCTAAAGATTCATGGCTTGATAAATGCCTCGAACCTCTCTCTCTCCTCCACCTGCTCTTGCAGTTCTCCTACCTGTTTACTGACAGGGGAAAGGAGGGGGGTGGTTATTGGGGGAGCTGATGTGGCCGGCTTGCCAGCCAAGCAGGGAGACAGTGATGGATGGAGGCTGGCCACCTCTCCTACTGCTCACTTGCTGACTGGGCCCCATGCTTTATTCATGAGATTTGGGGCAGGAAAGAGATGCCAAAAGATTTAAGAATATATTAAGGAACTCTTTGAGATGTCAACCAAGTTGTCAGGTAGTGTTAAGCAAAGAGTCTCAAGCACCACATCCCTACACCCACATGCCAAGCGAAGGGATACGTAGCAAGGTTTTTTTTTTTTTTTGTTTAGTTTTTTAGCTTTGCTTTCAAGAGCCAGTTGGAAAACACCAGCTACCTACTGTTTGAGCATCTCATTGAAACTATTCCCTGCTAAGAAAATTACAAGGGAAATTAAATTTTCCCTGATGTTCCTTTGCTCGGAGCTAAATGAATTCAGCCTTTGATTCAGTACAACATAGACCTCCAGCATTTAGAAAAATACAAATTAGACTTCATCAAATTGATCTAATTGCTTCAATTTCTTCCATGTATTTGGGATTTAGATACAGATAACTCTTTAAAGAAGATACATGTTTAATTGAAACCAGACAAATAGAGAGAGAGAGAGAGAGAGAGAGAGACTTTGACTTTTAAGGTCTCTTTATTACAAAACCGTTCAGAACAACTTAATTACAGCATGTACCAAAAATAAATAAATAAAAAATAACAAACAACCCATATTCAGACAAAATGTTTAAACAAGCATTAGATTCAACTTCAAAAATACATTTATTTACTCCCCATTTATAGATGAACCTCTGCAAATTTTCCACCAACTTATAATAACTAAACTCAATATTAACACAATATTTTATTAATCCTTTAAAACTGAAAAAAAAAACATCAGTTGAGCCCCCATTGTTCAATTTACTTTTTCTTGATAACCATATCGCCATCTTAGCTTGCCCAATTAAACAGTTTAATAAAACCTGACTCTCCTTCCTACTTCTGCTATACTTTGGTCCATAAATAAACAAAGCAGGTGTAAAAACCTCCCCAAGTGTCTGACACCAATTTCTGCAATAAAGGCTGTAATCTTGCACAATTGAAAAATAAATGAAAAACAGTTTCTAATTCTCCACAAAATGGACAATCCTCCCCTGCCTGTGGATCAAGGTGTGCTCTGTGTCTGTTTGTGGCTATTATACCGTGCGCAATCCTCCACTGTAGATCTCCGGTTCTTTTCTCTATGGGAGGTTTGTACAGGGTCCTCCAGCAGCTTTTGGGGAAGGTATTTCACCTAAAAGTTTCTTGCCATTTAGACTCTCTCACACCCTGAAGTTGAAGAAGATTGGACGCTTTCACACACACCATGTAAATGGCCTTTTTTCCAGCGTTGCTGAAAAATCCCACCTGAGGTGTCGTAAAAGAAAACAACTCATCGTCCATTTCTGAGAAAGATGTCATATCCACTGAAAAATTAAGCTCTGGGAAAGCGGAAGTCTCCACCTCCCCAACATGTGTCTCTAAAAGCAGTCTATAGCCCGGAGGCAAAAACTCAATAAATTGAGTCAACAACTTCTCCACTACACAAACAGATCTCATACCCAGCTTTGATGCCAAGTTCACAGCAGAAATCCATCCGTCCTCAGAAACAAAATGTCAAATTTTAGTCATGTTAGCTGTCCACAGTGCTTTCCTGAGGGATGTGGAGTTAAAAATGTCCAAATCCAATGCAGAGTTAAAAAATACTGGTTCTTCATTCAGCCATAATCCCTTCTCAGGATTTAGTTCCCAAGAAAATCTAAACAAAGTCCATGGTCTCAGCATTGACCTGTAAAAAATCACAATCCTGTCAGGTCTAATCTTTTAGTGTCCATGAGAAACAAAAGGCAGTCTAGCCCCATGTTCCCCGCTCTTTTCAATAGATCACACACCACCCCAGCCCAGCTTACATCTTCCCCATATAGGAGTCGCTGAGCTGTCTGGAGCAGCACAGAAGCCTTCAGCCAGTGTTGCCCCGACCAGAAGAAGTCCACCATACATTGTTGTATTCCTCTTACTAATTCCTCTGGAGGCTCTAGGATCGTCATTTTATGCCACAGTGACGATGCAACCAAGTTGTTATAGACCAGGACCCTCCCCCTATAGGACAGCTAGGGTAGCAACCATTTCCAGTGAGACGACCGAGCGCACATTTTTTCCACAAGGCCCTCCCAATTTTTTTCCCTAAAATCTTCTGTCCCTAAAAATACCCCTAAATACCTTTTCTCCCCCACTGCAAACCACTAGGTAGTGATGGACTAATAAAATCTCGGCCACACCACAGAGCATTACTTTTTTGCCAGTTTACTCTGGCTGAAGATGCATTTCCATAACACTCTAAATCCTTTTCTATACAATGGACATCTCTATTATTTCGAACTATAACAATCACATCATCTGCATAAGCAGACACAGAGTGCTTAAAATCCAATGTATTAACTTCCAAACCTGTTAGTTGTTTTCTCACTCTACACAACAAGGGCTCAATAACTAAACTGTACAGCTGGCCTGAAAGATGGCAACCCTGCCTAATGCCTCTATTCACCTTAACTGGAACACTAAGGCCGCCAGCTACTTTAATCCTACATGAGGCTCCAGCATACAGCAATTTTATTTTAGAAATGAAATTATCCCCAAAACCAAAAGCCTTTACAGTTTCAAAAACGAAATTACGATCAACTCTGTCAAAGGCTTTTTCCTGGTCTAGTGACAGAAAACCTACATTCATTTTATTGTAAGAGGCAAAATCAAGCATTTCTCGACCAAATGTAAGTTATCTGTAATGGATCTATTTCTTATACAGTATGACTGATCCTTGTGAATAATTGTGTGCAAAGCACCATTTACCCTGTTTGCCAAACATTTTCAGTCCACAGGTACTGTAGGTTTTGAGCACCATTGTCATACATACACCTTTCAATATCAGTGATCTCTTTTTCCAACCACTCTAATGTCTTTTTCAAAACAAAAGAAAAATGAGACACGTATTGCTGACACAAGGTTCTTATGTGTACTTTACCAACTTCCCACCACTCAACAAAATTTTGAAACAAACATTTTTAACTTTTCACAAGTCTCCCGAAAAAAAAGAAAATTTTCACAAAATTGTTTATCTTCCATAGGTTTAACATTGAAATGCCAGTAATAGCTCTTATGAGCTCTTTTAGTCAACATACACTCATTGTACATTGTAATAAGTTTATGATCAGAGAGAGCTGTAGGAACGTGTCACATCTCACCAGTCACCTGTTCCCAGTTCAGCACTTACTGAGAGCGTTAAGTCACCCACAACAGTAATACGTTCTCAATCACCTGATTTCTAACACCTGCAAGCAATCAGAGACACCTTATAAGAGCACGCTCAGCCATTCCCTCAATGGCTGAGCTCAAGGTTGTATCGCTACTTCACCTTCTCCTGGACTCACCTGTCTGCTCGTTTGACTGCCTCTCAATCATCTGGAGGATTTGAAAGATCGCTAAAAGACTGAGAATATTCACCTCTAGCTCTCAATCATCTGGGGGATTTGAAAGATCGCTAAAAGACTGAGAATACTCACCTTTAACTTTCAATCATCTGGAGGATCTGAAAGATCGCTAAAAAAATGAGAATACTGATCTCTAACTCTCAATCATCTGGAGGATCTGAAAAATCGCTAAAAGACTGAGAATACTCACCTCTAACTCTCAATCATCTGGAGGATCTGAAAGATCGCTAAAAGACTGAGAATACTCACCTCTAACTCTCAATCATCTGGAGGATCTGAAAGATCGCTGAAAAAATGAGTATACACTTACCTTTACTTACCTGCTGGATCTTATGCTCCTCCCAGTTCCTAAAAGGATATACTCACCTGAGGACTGACTTGGATTATGCTTACCAGCAGCGTCTGAAAAGTTGTGATTTTTTTTTTTATTATATTAGATTTAAAAAATGCCGACTGTGCATGACGCTCTTCTCCATTTCGATCTTGTGTAAAGTCTAAGGTACAATTCCAATCCCCTCCTAAGACAATAATTTCACCATCGCTCTGTTGTTTTAAGAAGTGCTCTAACTTAGTGAAAAACTGTATTCTGTCTGCCCCTGTATTAGGGGCATAAACATTCACAAACAGAAAAAAAACAATTCCTAATTTCAGCTCTTACAACTAAAAGCCTCCCTGTCACTTCCTCATTTTTTGATAACATTTTCATTTTAAGAGAGGGAGAAAACAAAACAGCCATTCCCGCACTTAAATTAGTTCCATGACTAATAAACATCTCTCCTTCCCACCACCTTCCCCAGTCAGCTTCATTGTTTTGACTACTATGGGTCTCATGAAAAAGACAACACTCAAATCTTTTAATCAAATAATTTCTGACAATATACAATTTTTCCTCCCGTCCCTCATTCCATTGACATCAATTGATCCTACTCACAAAATCTCCATAAGCAGGAGGAAGAGAAAAAGGAGAATACAGAAAGAGAAAGAAAGACAAGCTATCGTGATTAATTAGTTTTCCCCCTTACTTTATCCGGCCTCTTTCCTTGTCTAAGAGCAAGGAAAGCTCCTCTATGGTCAATGTAGAGGCGCAGCGCGCGTACAGGGTATGATAACTCCAAGGCTGGGTCTGCCTCCTCCCGGGGCAGAGCTTGTAGGTTCACTTCCTGAGTTCGGAAAGGTGTGGTAGGAACCTTGGGCACGTCAGTGATATGTTTTTTAAAACATATTGTGAGAGCTCCTCAAAACGTCTAGGTTACGAACGTAACCCACGTTCCTTGAAGGAGGGAACAGAGACATTACAAATGGGAACTCGCCAGAGAGACCAATTGACTTTGAGCTTTATACAAAAGGACAATGAATATTGGCGTGCATTTGATTGCGCTCAGGTGCACCTCATTACTGTGTGAGTATAAGAGGGCACGAGGGGAATGCACATGCAGGTTTTCGCTGAAGAGCCGAGCCGGTGTCAGCACAACCTCAGAGTCGGGGCAAGAGAAAGTGTAACACCTCCGTTCCCTCCTTCAGGGAACATGGGTTACGTTCGTAACCTAGACGTTACCCTTTCAGTCGAATCACTTCGACATTAAATATGGGAACACCCATGGAACGGGTCACGACTCTAAGGCCGCATTACGCAGAGACCCCCCGCCGACTGGCGAGATACTTTTCAAGTTCGTCAGAGGAGGATCTGCACGTAACCTTCTCAACCCTCTGCGGCCCAATAGGGGGGGCGACAGAGTTGCTTTCAGTGGTGCTGAAGCAAGCGGTTGAGGGCGGAGCGCATGAGAAGTATGAACTGTTGCATGCGGGACAAAAATAATTCAATATATCGATAGGATTATGGATATAATTGAAGGGAAACACAGCCTTCGGGATGACTGTGGATATCTTTTGCCACACCTCTGGGCGAAGGAAGCCCAGAGGAAGCACAGCCGGAGCTACTCCGCTCTAGTCCAGCTGCGGGGCAGGGGGGACTCAGGTTACGCACACTTAAGGGAACACTGAGATATCTAAGCGCGGGTCCTGCGGGAGCGGCGCAGCAAGCCGGCACTAGCCGGTTCTCTCGCTCACCTGCTGTCCTGATCAAGGACGCGAGAAGACACGGCCTCTACAGTGAGCCAACCTCTATTTGGTGACAGCATACCCTGTCTGCTGGCCACTGAAGCAAATAAATAGCTGCTGAGAGTGTCTGAAGCTCTGAGTACGGTCAATGTAGAGGCGCAGCATGCGTACAGGATATAAAACTACAAGGCTGGGTCTGCCCCCTCCCGGGGCAGAGCTTCCAAGTTCACTTCCTGACTTCGGAAAGGTGTGGTAGGAACCTTGGGCACGTAGCCGGGGCGAGGTCTCAGAATAACATGACAGTCAGCCGGGCCGATCTGTAGGCACTCTTCGTCGACAGAGAAGGCTTGCAGATCCCCCACCCTCTTAGTAGAGGCAAGCGCAACGAGAAGCGCTGTCTTCAGTGTCAGAAACGAAATTTCTGAAGACTGAAGAGGCTCGAAGGGAGCCAGCCGCAGGCCATTGAAGGCGACGGCTAGGTCCCAAGAGGGGAGGAGGTGTGGTCTCGGGGGATTCACCCGACGCGCACCTCTGAGGAATCGAACGACGAGTTGGTGCTTCCCGAGGGACCGCCCTCCACTGCGTCGTGATATGCGGCTGTGGCAGCGACATACACTTTAAGAGTTGAAGGGGACAGCCTGCGCTCCAACTTTTCTTGCAGGAAGAAAAGCACAACTGCGACCGTACAACTCTGTGGGTCCTCTCCGCGGGAGGAACACCATTCGACAAACAGACCCCATCTCTGAGAGTAAGCCTGCCTCGTTGAGGGGGCTCGCGCTTGAGGAATGGTTTCTACGACAGCGCTGGAAAGGCTGGAGAAGGTGCCCAACCCCTGAGGAAGAAGGTCATTCCAGGGGATTTTGCAGGGAGGGGCTGCCACGAGGAATGAGTGGTCCAAAACCTGTTCCTCATCCTCCCTGAGCTTGCACAGTCTCTGCGCAAGGAGGCTCGCTGGGGGAAAAGCGTACTTGAGCCCCAGAGGCCAGCTGTGTCAAGTCAAGTCGAGTCACTTTTATTTATATAGCGCTTTTAACAATACAGATTGTAGCAAAGCACTGAACATTATC
>JAUMHG010000051.1:3694066-3709040 GCA_032359395.1 Enteromius anoplus
CTTTTAAGTCAATTTAGAAAAACGTTTGGAACATTTTTGTTTGTTAAATAACCTATAACGTTACGTTTTTGTTTTTTTAAAGCAAGACCAGCGGCAGAAAAGCTGATGCCTTTTCAAATCATGACGACTTGCCTAAAATAAAATCAATGTAGACCTACATACTAAATTTATTCATGCATATAAAAATGTTTTAACATTAAACCTCACTATAATAAAAGTGCGCATATAACAATATTAACAAAAAATATACATGTGCAATTACAAATCGTGTGGTCTAGCAGTAGAAAGTGTTTTGAAGCTGCGAGTTCTAATCCACACTCGTGAAGGTCTTTCTTCTTATTAAAAACAAAGCGGTGTTCATTTAAGTGATTGTATATCGAGAGCAAGGGCACGTTTGTGTAAATGTTTTTTTTTTTTTTTTTTTCGTTAACACAGGTTTTCTCTGGTCTACACCAATAGAAGCACATCCAATTCACATTCTGTGAAGTTTCTCTTCTTGCTTGCTTGCTTTTGACATTGCTTCTTATTCTTATTTGACATGTATTCTTATTTTAGAATTTTATTGGGCATTATTATTCAGGTTCTCGCATAAGGTATCACAGCAGTTCAGAAAAAAGCAGCATAGTAAACACAGTACAAATGGGAAAAACTGGAACAGTTGTAGTGCATATCCTTTTTGCTTCCCTGCATAATACAAGCTTCTATTTGTGTCATCTAACAGAGAGGATCTTTGAGTTTACCGGCTCACACTAGAGAGAGAGGTGATTACAACGCTATCGTTCAGAGGCCTCTGAGAAACACATGTGGGGCCCCTACGTGAAAACGTGCATCATCGGTTTGTCATTAATTGAATGACTAATAACAAGATTAAGCAGACTCTATTAGGAAACACTGCACACATGTTGCTGCTAATTACCGTGTTAATATCATTCTCCACAGTGAGGTTGGCCTTGGCTCTCCTGGATGACAAATTACCTTGCATTACTGAACGTCTCCCCATGGCTTTAGAGATCCTTTCATTTTTCTTTTTACTTTTTTGAAGTTCTGTTTACTTGGTCTTACACACAAAGACACGCAGCCACGAAAATGAAGGTAATTAACCTTAAATATAACCACACCCTGAGCTAGATTGATATCTATTGGTTAAAATACATGTTTGGGATGTCTCCAAAGCTGAATTTAAAATCTCAATTTTTTATTCAAGCTCTTAGCATGAGCTTCTTGCCATCATGTTTTGCGTTCTTTGAGAGCCGTTCAAACGTGCTCCATCATGCACATTGCCTTCTATTGCTTTACTCTAGTTTCGTTTCTTTCCGTGAGAATTCATGTACGTTAAGTTGCCTGCCCTGTCTCCAAGCCTTCGACTGCACGGCATCAAACTTCAAATAGTCCACAACCTGTTTCTCCTGAAAATGATGACAATGATTATAATAATAATAATAATTAAATTTCCAAAGATGCTACAAACAAATCATATCTAAGAGCAAAACCTTTTTTCCAACAATGCTGTGTTTTTTGTTGTTGTTGTTTTTTTGTTTTGTTTTTTTAAAAAAAACAAATGAAAAGGAAATCATATGTTGCCATTGCTACACCATGATATATCAACCATAATTAAATGCTTAGCTATTTATGTTGTTACATTTTGTATTTAGTAATTGTAAAGTTAAGAATGGCTAAACAATGAGGACAATTAAAAAGACTTAAGGTAAGAAAACGGAAACATCTCATGTTGTTCCAACTTTTTTTTTAACAATGCTCACGTGAAGCCAAAGATAAAAATCGAACATGTTTTTCTGGCTCCAATACCTTAAAAAAGAAGAGTGTATGCTTGTGTAGGGTGGAAGGTTGGGGATGTAGAGAGACTGAACAACAAACACCTCTGGCAAGCGAAGCAGAGAGTTAGTGTGGCGTGCATGCAATCCATCTGGGGAATGGTGGAGCTTTAAAAGACGGCGTTCAGTGGCTGAGAGCGTTCCTGGGCTTCAGGCTGCCTCCATCCTGTTTATGATTTCACAAGCATGGAACTCATTACACATCCTCTATGCGCTCTGATCCATGCTCAGTGCTCCAAAACTCTGCTAGAATCCCCAGAAAGAAGGCAATTTGTTTTCCACACAGGGATGGGAGGGTGTTGCTTCCTCTTTCTGTTTACACTCGCTGAACACGCTGAAAAGTACCTGACATCATCGCAATCACAGCTGCAAAGTTTGATCAGTGCCAAATGCCTGGTGATGACTGACTTTGTGATGAAGCATCACAGTCAGATTAGTAAAATAAGTAAAACACTGATTAACAGAAAAAAACAAAAAACAGATGAGTGTCTCAAAATAAATTTTTATTTAGCTTTAAACACTTCCTTCCTCATCCCACCCGCACATGCAAGCTGTGATTTTTTTTTAATTTTTTTTTTTCAAAAAATATCGAGCGTTCAAATAATTAATTGCATAGAGATGTAAATCATGCTTTGGTGATGTCTGCTCACTGAAACATCTTTAAATTTTTATTACGCAAGATGAAACACTGGCAGTCTCTTTTATGCAACTTTTTTTTTTTTTTTTGCAAAGTTGTTATCTGTTTGACTGTATGATGTAAGCTAAACAAAAATAGCGATTCTGTCATCATTTACTCAACCTAAAACCTGCTTGCGATGGCAGTGGTCTCATATTTTGGGGGACAGTATTTAATAAGACATCCTTCTTGGTATGAAATAAGGATATTCTTGCTACAATTTTGTACTCTTAAATGCCAATGGCACTTCTGTTTTATAGTTATTATTAACATTTATTTATTTTTGTTTTTGTGTGTGTATGAATTCATGCAAATTTGTTATCAAAAACAGCAGTATTTAAATTAAGGCATAACTGTTAACCATTTATTATTATTATTGTTTTATGCAATCAAATAAAAATGTAACTGCCATAGTTTATTATTAGTAGTAGTATTACAGTATCTATCTGTACCTCTTTTTTTATCAACTAGTATTTCATAAGTATTGCAAGTTTACTCCTTTCCAGTAGATGGAGCACAAAAGTTAATTTAATTAAAATGTTTAATTCAATCCAGCAGTGAGATGGGTTAAGAAACTTGGCAATGTTTGAAAAAGAGAAAGACTCCTTCTTTGCAACTTGTCTCTTGGTTGACCTGTGAAAAGAAACGCATCACCATAACCCATAAAAACAAATGCAGCCAGGCCTTTATCAGCAGTCCACACAACTGTATTACTTACATCCAGGAAAAAATTATGTGATATGTTCCTCAGCACAAGCAATGCTGTATGATTCCAACTGCTGACAACGCATATTGATGGAGGCTTTCAGGTCCCTGATCAGTAACTCTAGCATCGCCACAAATCTTGGGTTTCTAAAAAACACAGCACCTTGCATTTCAGTATAGTGGTAAAGGCTGAGAAAGAGATAGAAAATAATAAATCGGCATTCTTGCATTTAAATAGTGGGATTGACATTTTCTAAGGACTTTAATCATTTACAAAACACTGATTTTAAACGCCACCTGCTTCAGCCTGAAGAGCTTAACACACTTAATAAATTGACTCACACACACATTCACATCACAGCTGCAATGCTATTGTACAGTTGTGTTTACGATCCTACATATAAACAACTTGTGCTGACTTGGCTTGAGATGGTGTTAGGTGGATTTGTGTTTATCAAATAAAAAAATTGTACTGTGCAATTTACATGTTTCAATTACGTAACTGAATATTAATTGAATTGCTCTTTAAAAACATGTACTGTAAATACCATGATATACAGTTTGTATGAGGTAAGCATTAGATATTAGGCTTCATCATCTGATACAATCTTTTTATTTATTGATTTGTTTTACACTGGTAACACTGTAGTACAGAGAGCTGTTCTCACTATTATCTATTATCTGTGCTTGCCTATTATTAACATATTGTCTAATTTTAAGTACTTATAAAGCACATATTGTGCATGGCCATATTCTACATCCCTGATACTGCGTAGCTGAGAATAAATTATGTATTTTAGATTATTTTCTCTTGTTCATGCAGCACACAGAATGTTCATATCTGATTTTGGGGTATATTGTAATGCAGGGCAGACAGCTTCATAATAACTGGTATCATATGGATCTTGGTCTGTCTAGTCTAGTTTGATCTGATACAAATTAGAACCTCTTGTCATGCCGAAGGGAATAAAATTAGATCACCTGAATGTGGTGTAGGGTTTACATATGGTCTATAACAGCATATTTTGATAGAATATACTGCAAGACAATACTCTCTCAGCTCTGAGGTCAAGCACACATTTCATGGAAATAATATTTTTTAGTCCAGTAGATGGAACTGCGTTAAACTAAACCGTTCATCTTGGTTATATTTGAAATGATGTAAAGGCAATTGACACTATTATTACACCAGTTCTTTTCTAAAGCTCTGCAACAATTTAAAGTGGACTGGAGCTATACTGTTTTGAGCTCACTATGCGAAATCTCTATATTATGAAAGAATGAGGTAAAATTTTTTATCATTGTTCTAAAACAATCAAAATACGGCAAAATAAGGAAAGATAATGAAAAAAAAGAAGATGGGATATAGGAAAGGAAGTACATTAAAAGAGGGATGAACTGTACAGTAATGATGGAAAGACATGCATTGAGCAAAGGATAGAAGTATAGATACTGTAGGATAGAAGACAGAAAGGATGGTTAGAAGATGAAATGAAAGAAATAACATTGGAAGGAGGGAATTATGGAAGGACATTGAAATTAGGGACAAAATAAATGACATTATACAGAAAATATATAAGGACATTGATGGATGGAAGAAAGAATGGAAGAAAGGACATTGGAATGAAGAAAACAAGAAAGGACACCAAACGAAAGGTTGAAAAAAGTCATTGAGATAGAGACATAAGGAATGATGCTGGAAGAAAGGACACTGAAAGAAAGAAGGGTGTAAGGAAAATACTAAAATGAAACTATTATAAGTGCATGAAAATACATTTTAAAGGAAAAACGGAAGGTTTTCATGAAGGACAGACACTGAACATACCAGGGGAGGAGGGAAATATATATATAACACACTCACACAGTGCACTCGAGTTGTTTTTGTGAACTTAAAATTGGCCTTTCAACTTCTTGTTTCACTGACGTAAGAGATTCCCTGCAGTTCTGGCTGATGACTTTCTAGACAGCTCTTCCTGTCTTGTCGTTGTCAGGGGACAAAAAGGCAAAGTGGTGGTGATCATGACTCCCTGTTTTAATTATCCTTCCCTTGAGCACTTCCTTACATGGCATCACTGGGAGAGTAAACAGCTAGCTGTCAATATAGGGTAAAATATTAGCACGACTTACCTCAGGCTATTGTTTCATTCTCACCACGCCAGTAACTATGATAAATGCAACCATTAGGATGTTAATAAAACGTTCGGAACACTTTCCATCTCCATAAGATAATTGACCTGGTCTGCATTGCAAAGGTCAGACGGAATCGATGCATGAATGCATTATTAATCAGAGTCCTCAGTTTGTTTAAAAAGGATCAAATGACCTTTATGCAACATCGAATTGATCATCACAGTATTAGCTGCCCTGTGAGAATAAATATACCCCAGTTTGAACCCTGGGGGATAAATGATCACTGGCCTCTGACCTCCAAACGTTTAACCATTGGATAACCAGAATCCCATCAGAGCGGAAGTTTAGCAGATGTCCACTATAAAGAAAGGTCTAACCTGTTCCTGGAGGGCTACTGTCATGCAGAGTTTAGCTTAAACCCACTTGAACTAGCTAATCAAGGTTACTAATAGGGAAATGTGGTGGAGCTGTTTAAAGTAAAAATCTGCAGGAATTTGGCTTTTCAGAAGATCGATTGGACACCCCCGTCCTAAAAGGTCAAAGTCAGGGATGTCAAATCCTTCTCCTTGAATATCACATTCCAGCATAGTTCATTTCAGATCCTTACTTAAACACAACTGAAACAGCCAAATCAAGGTATTCAGAATAACTGGGTGCATTAAGTCACATCTGAATATTATGAACGTGTCACATGTTGAGATTTTAATCCGATTGATTGTTGAAGATAAGTATCCCACTACACAGTGGATTCAAGTCTTTATTAGTTAAGCTGAAAAAATATTGTCATCTGAAAGTTGTGGTTGATGGTCAGTTTGTATGGCATTTTAACAATTTATTTAACTTTTGGCTCTAGTGATAAATTAATATAGAGGAAAATGAATACTAGTTTGGGTATCACCAATGTTTGCCGTTTTTGCAGTTCATTGGGCATGTTATGCTGTCTCAGAAGCCTGTTTAAAACAACTTCAGTAAACGCTGCCTGCAAAGCCAATGACTTGACTAGGTGCAAGTTGATGTGTTTCTGTAGTTGCAAAGTTACTTACTGTTTGTAGAAAGTGGTCCACTGTAAAGCTGAAGATCTTTTAATTAATATAATTTTATATGGGCTCGGGCCAGGCTCGGGCTTGCGCGGAAAATGGTCATATGGTGCGTTTTGATTAGCACGAGAAAAATTTGAAAATGGATGCTGAGGAGGTTAAACAGAGGCTTGCCACTGGCGATTACGTTTAGGTTGCACCCGCAACTAAAGCCAAGTCTGCATGTGGGAAAGTTTAGCTAATATTTAAGGCCCGATTACAGCTCTAGTCCACTGAAATAAAGTGTTACCAAAAAATTTATAAATTAACACTCTTGGTACTGCATTTATATGTGTTGACAGAAACAATGATTGCACAGATATAGCTTTAGTCAGGCTGTCCAGTAAGAAAGGGCAACTAGACCTTTTATCACAGACTTGAGGAGAATCCCAGAAATCAACTCAACTAGGGAGTCCATGATGGGGCTGTACCAGCCCCAATAATTGCTTAAAGTGGCCTTACTGTTAATAAGATACATTTCTGCTTGAAGCAGAATCCATTTATATTAGCTAGCAAAGCATGCAAGTTGCACTGCTTACACCCTACTGGTAGTTATCTACACCAATCTGTGTAAAACTCTGCTCAGCCAACATTTGTTGTTGTTCATTGCATCTTAAACTTCAAACTCTTACTGAAAATGAACGAGTAAAGGTCACTCTGTTTCTGCAAAAAACTGAGTGTGACTGCTACAGCATTAAAATGCAGTTGCTGCAGAGGCTGTTTGGGGAACTTGTGGGTGTGAATAGCAGCCTTGACTTGGGAAACAGATTAAAGCTCAGCAGTGACCTGGCTTTTGTCCTTGACCTTTTCCTGCTGGAGAATCATTCCTGACTTCACTTTACACCTCTAGAGAAAGCAAATCTGGATTTAGACATGCAATCTATGAGGCGGGTCATATCCAAGTTGCTTTCTCATGGAAAATTATTAAAGTGCAAATATTTTGTTTACATGTTGAATTTGAAATTTGGTTCAGGAGGTCTGCATCACATCTCACTGCTTTGACCAGCCACTGCAGCAATGTCCTATTACGATATGATCCTTTACAAACCGAACTGTCATATTTGGTAAACGTACGAGTTTCTGCAAAAACCCTGTCCCAGATTCAACAAGTCTGAATCCATTATGGTTTGCAAATATATTCAAGGGGAAAGTCAGAAGTAGTTTTTCCTGTAAGGTGTGTGTAAGCTATATCTGAAAATCCCCTTTCAATCTTTCATTTCAAACCAAATCAGCCATGGAAGCACAAACAAGAGAATAACACAATAATGCAATGCATGGTGTTGTCTCAAACTAAAGGAGGAAATGGCTCAGAATCCCGGCCACCATCTGAAGATCAACCCCGCATCCCACATCACACAGGCACAAAGCAACAAATGCTCCCCACTAGCTTTCTATCTGAATGAAAATCAGCCCTCTCCTTTTATTGCAAAGGCGCCCTCAGGGACATGTGAATGTTAGTGTTTTCATTTGAGTGCTTTCCTCCGTACATTTTTTTTTCTCGCCTGCTGCAACCATCTCTCATACACGATGAGATTCTGAATCACAGCAAGTGTGATGAATGCAAATTCCAGGATCATAGCAAGAAATCCCACAGTATTCCTACAGGACACTAATTAAACAAGTAAGTTTTTGATATTGGCATTGCCTATTGTAAACATATTGGCAGTTTACTAGTACTTATAGAGCACATATTCTGTGTGACCATGCTCTACATCCTAATCCCACCAATACATAAATGTAACAACTACTTTATTAACTATTAATAAACAGCACATTAGGACTATAAAGAGGCAAATGTTGTAGGCAAATTGTTTCAAATATCTCCAATGCTATCTCAGGACCAATTTGTACAAATTCATATGATCTCAATCTAAACTAGGTTTATAAATATGTATAAATTGGCATAAAATCAGGCTGATCATTCTCATACTGTATCATAAAATTTGCATGGAGAATACTAAGAATTAAATAACTAAGATTTGTTTTTGTAACGCATTTTTTCATTTGTAATGTGAAGCAAAAAGACTTTAAGTAAGGAATAATAATAATAATAATGATGATAATAAATATTAAAGTGTATATATATATATATATATATATTCATTGAAAACTAAATAGTCCCACTTCATTTATATAAATTTAATAACTGTGTGATACACTGTATTAATGAAGTATCATGCAGGATACATTCATTAATCTATGCTGCATCCAATCAGAATATGATATGAACATACAGTGTGTCATGTACATCTTCTATGATCTGTGACTCCCTTTTCATTCTACTGAGGGGCAAAATAAATTGCAATGTGAAAGACAATTCGCTTTGCAAAGCTTGTTGCATTCATCAATACATGACAAAAGCAATGCAGAGAAATTAGCCCCGCAATGTCTTCTAACCTCTGTTAAACTACATGTAAATAAGTATTGAGCTATTTTTTTTTTCAATACATAGACTAACTGCACTTTCATTATAAAGCTATGGATAAGTAAATGACAACCTCAAGAAAACAAAATCAGTAGATATATGCATTTTATATCAGTTGTCTATAGACTCTTTGCAGTCAATTTTAGTTCTATTAGGATAGTGGTTTGGCATTAGAGAGGCCAGTCTCCACACTACACAAGAAAATATTCCAGAACCATACACATAACTGATGGATAAATCTCTTTGATGTATGGCTGGAACTCTCCCCTGACCTGCTTTAGTTTTCACGTTTTGAAAGATTCTGAATTTATCCCTTCAGCGCACAATTGCTGGCCAGCAGAAGCCGACTAATGAAAAATGTGCTTAAGGTTCAGCGGCGACAGAGTCGGCTGCGCCAGGTGGGGCAGATATAAACCAGCTTGTGTTCGTGTCCGGCACCTATTTATGGAAAATAAATGAGTTTGACACTGTCCTCCAGCCAAATCATACGTTCCTTCGGTCCTCTTAAGGAGCCACACGGAAAGCCGCTCGAAGTGGAACAAACCGGAAATGCGCAGCCATCTGTGCAGAAACCCAAAGGCTCTCGAGTGATAAATGAATCAGTGGTATAAGCCATATTCTCAGGATCTGCGTGCTTCGGATACATAGAAGCACAAAATTACTCGCCGTCTGCGTACACACTTCTCGAGAGTCTCCCGAGGCAAATCACAGATGATATTTCACTGTAAGTGTATTCCACAGCCTGAGCCCTTGCGGCCTCGCGATGCAGGAGATCTCCATGGCCTGCAGCGAGAACTCCAGTCCATACCTCATGCAGAGAAGCATCCGACATACTTCACATCGCAGCTACGGCTGAAATGAATGAATGCATGTGGGGAATTACAGCGGAGGTGTCGCACTCTGCAGCGCTCGACCGGTGGAATCAATTTCCAGATTGCCTTGTCCACTTCATTGAGGCCCCAGGCTTCCTCACATTTTAGTCAAGTCACACCCTGATTGAGTAATCCTTCTTTTTTTTTTTCTCTCTTTCCTGGCCTCCTGCTCAAAAACAGCTGAAGCTTATTTCACAAGTGACTTTTACTCATTTTCAAACTATCATACGCGGTAGAAGGTCTGAACGTGTGAGAGGTTTGAATTCACAGTAGCTACTGTTCAAGCTATGGAGGATGTTTTACTTTAGAGTCTCCAAATCTGCTCCTAGAGTGAAGATTTCAGCTGTAACTCCAATCAGACATACCTGAACCAGCTAATAAACATGTTTGCATACTATATTGTGCAGGTTGGTACTTTGCAGGGGTTGGAGACTATAAAAATAGACACAAAGCCTCACTTGAAGGGATAGTTAAACAAAAAAAGTAATTCCAAACCTGCATGCCTTTTTCCCCTTTATATCACAAAATATGCTTTGGTGACAGTTGATGTTCACTGGATGGATTAAAAATAATACAAAGATGTTCTTTAATCTACAGATCACAAAAGGTGATATTTAAAGTCTATTTTAGTCTTTAAATTGAAAGTGTTTGGGATGGACTGTTGTAAGTGTTCCTGGGTCAGCATATTTTGTTGACCTAGGAACAACATTTTAATCAAAAAATAGTCTTGACTATATCTCTACACCCAAACTTACCCATGAATAATCCCTAAAATCCAAGTAAAGAATAGATGAATGGCACTGATGTTGAAGCAACATACACTGATTGTAAGCCTAAACTTCAGAAAAACGTCTTGGTTACTGTCTGGCGTAGGCCGGGGCTCACCACAAGAGGCCAGCTACTATTGTCAAAGCACTACCCATTCTTTAAGAATGGAACACTGGGAACATCCCCATTCTATTGAACAGAGACATATGGAAGTCACTGCTGAAGAATAAGCTCACGGAAATGCAGGTGGACACCCTCCTGGTAGCTTGGGTTACAGACTATTTAACAAATCGACCACAGCATATCTGGCTGAAGAGCTGCTGCTCTGATAACATCCTGCACAGTATGGGTGTGCCACAGGGGACTGTCCTATCACCCTTCCTCTTCACCCTCTACATGTCTGACTTCAGGTACAAGTCTCAGTCATGTCACCTGCAAATTCTCTGATGATTCTGCCATTGTGGGCTGTATCAGGGTGGACAGGAGGAGGAATACAGGAGTGTGGTGGACAGCTTTTTTAAACATCTACCCCTTAACATCACAAACTGGTTGTGGACTTTAGGAAGCAGGCTCCTCCTCCCACCCCTGTCATCATTAGAGGGGCAGATGTGGAGGTAGTTTAGGACTACAGGTACCTGGGGGTACACATTGACTTTAAACTGGACTGGTCTAAGAACACCAACACTGTTTTCAAGAAAGGGCAGAGTCGGCTTTTCCTACTGAGGTGACTTAGGTCTTTCAACGTACTGTATGCAGGATAATGCTGACCATGTTCTATCACTCCGTGGTAGAGAGTGTTGTGGTCTTTGCTGTGTGCTGGGGCAGTGGGGTGAAGACAGTGGATGCAAACAGGCTGAACAAGCTGATTTAAAAGGCTGGTGCTGTCCTGGGTGCCAGTCTGGAGAACCTGGCAGAGGTGTCTGAGAGGAGAATGCTAAAAAACTTCTCAGTATCATGGACAACCCCTCTCACCCCATGCACGCCTCCATGATGGGCCATCGGAGCACACGCAGCAAAAGATTTATCAGCTCTAAATGCAGAACTGACCGTCACAGGAAATCCTTCCTACCTGTAGCAATAAGACTGTACAACTCTTCACTGCCCTGTAGGTGATTGCTCAGGATTAATAATAATATCAATACTAATGTTACTTGTCTTCAGTCAATTGTGCAATATAAAATATGCATGTCATTAATTGAATGCTTGTTTCACCCCATCATCTTATCTTATCTTATCTTCCTGTAGGAGGTCTCAAGACATATACTCATATGAACAGTATTTCAGTGCATATGGAAAATTGGAGGTGATTGAACCCTCTTAAGGTAGCAGAAGGTCTGGGGAAACACGGGGAAACACAGGCTCTAGGTCTTAACCGTGAAATACACACATGGAGTCCTTTCATGTGCTCCACATGGACCCCACCCCTCTACCGGTTTTCAAGGATTCATCGAGTGAGGGCCTGTTGCCAGATGCTTTGCCACTCAGGAACTCAACAGGGTCTACTGCATGCACACTCTGGAGAAGTTAACAAGCCGACCTGAAACCAGGCCTCTAAGTGCCTCTACCCTCTAGGTGAGAACACAGGAGGATACCCGTTCCACATGAAGGTTATAGAATCTACCGAACATGTTAGGGGTTGCCCAGCCTGCAGCTCTACAATATCTGCCAGTAAGGCGCCACACGCCACAAGCTGGTCTGAGGTCCTGAAGCTTTGTGTCTGGTCAACGTAGCATCTTAGTGCTCGGACGGGACAAAGCAAAGCTAGGGCTGGGTCTGCCTCCTTGGAAGTTTACCACATGGTGTCTAAACGTAGAAGTGGGAACCTTGGGCACATAACCTGGCTGCAGCCTCAGTGAAACTTCAGCTCAACTGCTGGAAAATGCTCAAATGGGGCCTGTTGAATGGCAGAAAACTGTCTGTGAAGTCTTAAATAGGCCTAACACACACATATGAACTGTCCTCTCACTCCGATATTGTTTGTGGGCGCTCAGACTATACAGTCGCTATATCTCTGTACTTTAAAAATAGAAATGTTTTTATTTAATCCAGTATTAAACTTTGTAAAAAGTTATCTACCAAATACAGTGGGGCAAAAAAGTATTTGTAGTATTTTTAAAGAATTTATTTGCCAATTATTAGATTAGATAAGTTTAGATTAGATTCAACTTTTTTGTAATTACACATGTATAATTAAAAGGCAACAAAATGCAGTTTAGGTCTAACCAGGAGTGCAATAACCTGTTAAACGCTAAACCAAAGTTACATTAAAATTGTGCCTTGAATTTTTAACCCTTTGCCTGCACCAATAACCCCATATGTGGTGGTACCATTTGAAAGCTTAGAATCTCCATTTTAGAGATTCCCCCATCCCCCCCTATTAGGACAGACAACATATATATATATATATATATATATATATTAATATTTATCACTTACACTATTTATCACTTACAACAGTTTATAATGTAATTTCAAAGGGTTTTCTTTAAAATGACACCAAGATATTCCATTTATTCCACTGAATATGTTGGTATGGGGAAACTAGGAGACTAGGAGTCATTTCCTTTTTCATTTGCTTGCTGGCATGTGTTGGAAACAAATAAAATTGTTTGCAGGGAGCTGAGGCACGCAGGGCCTGAACTATACACTTTCAAATTTCAGTTTACAACAAAAAAATAAAAAAGCGCCTCTTTTGTTTGTTCACACAGACAATATATACAATCATTTTAATCAATTTTAACAGTGTTTTATGTAATTTCAAAAGGTTTCAAAAGGTTCCTTTAAAATTATTTATTTTTGGCGCTTTTCCACTGCAAGGTATGGTACGGCACAGTTCAGTACAGCTCACTTGGGGGGTTTTCCACTGGGAACAGTACCTGGTACCTGGTCCTTTTTAGTACCGCCTCAGTGTGGTCTATTGAGGAAGCACAGACGTTCCTCTTGTTGATAGCCGAGGAGCTCACAGTTCTTGTGATAATTTTGACCCCACGGAGTAAGATCTTGCGTGGAGTGCCAGATCGAGGGAGATAATCAGTGGTCTTGTACAGTATGTCCTCCATTTTCTAATTGCTCCCACAGTTGATTTCGTCACACCAAGTTGCTTACCTGTTGCAGGTTCAGTCTTCCTAGCCTGGTGCAGGTCTACAATTTTGTTTCTGGTGTCCTTTGACAGCTCTTTGGTCTCGGCCATAGTGGAGTTTGGAGTGTGACTGTTTGAGGTTGTGGACAGGTGTCTTTTATACTGAAAACGAGTTCAAACAGACACCATTAATACAGGTAATGAGTGGAGGACAGAGGATCCTCTTAAAGAAGAAGTTACAGGTCTTTGAGAGTCAGAAATATTTCTTGTTTATAGGTGACCAAATACTTATTTTACACAGAAATTTACCAATTAATTAATAAAAAAATCCTACAACATTATTTTTTGGATTTTTTTTATTTTTATTTTTTTTTATTTTGTCTCTCATAGTTGAGCTATACCTATGATGTTACAGGCCTCTCTCATCTTTTTAAGTGGGAGAACTTGCACAACTGGTGGCTGAGTAAATACTTGTTTACCCCACTGTAGATCAACGCCTGCCCGGTGGAAATGCTACTGAAAATGTTATTGGTTGTAAGTGAAATGCCCCAGAAAGTCTTTCAATGAAACTTAAATTTCTTTGCAATGTAAGTATGCTAGAAATGTTTTGAAATGGAATATTTGTGTGATTTATACATATAAATATCCTAATCTGTTTACCTGCATCACTACTGTACATTGTACAGACATTAGGTCAAAGGCGTCAGATATTTAATTTATTCAAAACAATATGAATGGCTTAAAACGCTGCTGTTGTCATGTTTTTGAATACTTCAACTAAATTGAGGCCATTTGTTTTATCACTTTATTACTGTCTTTTTTTTTGTAATTTCAATTTAGTTTGAAATCAAATTTGAAATCATTACTCCTTGCGCTGTAAGATTTTTATAATTTTATAATTTTAATTTTTTATAATAAAATTTTTGGTAATTGATCAAAATGTATATGTATATAAATAAAAGCCTTTATGAAAATCTTTTAATAATATAAAGTGAACATGTCTTTTTATTAGACTTAAACTACTCAAACCTTGAACTAATGTTTGCCCTAAAAAAACTGCATGGACGACAAATATTAAGATTTTAATCGCGATTAATCGCATCCAAAATAAAAGTTTTTCTTTACATAATATATTTATACGTACTGTGTATATTTATTAAGTATATATAAATACAAACACATGCATGCATATATTTAATGAAAATATGTTTAAATAAAATATAAAATTTAAATTAAATATATTTATGTGGAAGGAAATTTATTTATGGGGTTATTGGTGGGGGGGGGGGGTAAATTTGTTACAGTAAAATAAATATCAAAATGATTCATATCTGCATAAAATATAGATTCTAAGCTTTCAAATGGTACCACATATGGGGTTATTGGTGCATGCAAAGGGTTTAAAATTCAA
>JAUMHG010000051.1:3718228-3732063 GCA_032359395.1 Enteromius anoplus
AGGGGAGTGTTCCCGGTTCCGGCTGATCTAATTAATGCAGCCTAACAATCCTTTAACGGATTTGATTAATAAATGTTTATCAGTTTGTTAAGTGTAAGCCAGAGTAAAGAGATGTGTCTTTAATCTAGATTTAAACGGACAGAGTGTACCCGCTTCCCGAACAGTATTTGGTAAATTATTCCAGAGTTAAATATAAGATAAGAAAAAGATCTGCCACCTGCAGTAGATTTTGATATTCTAGGTATTATCAAATGGCCTCATTTTAACTATAATGAGATAAGAGCTCGCTCAAGTACTGAGGAGCTAAGCCATTTTGTAAGTAGCAAAACTCTCTTTGGATTTCAAACTTTAGTCTTTGCAACTTCAGGGATGCTATCTTTGCACTAATAGCTTGTAACACTACAAAGAGAAAGGATAAACTAGCTTGACCAGGCTGAGAGAAAACTTTAAACCAGTTACATCCAGCTTAACCTGCATTTTTAGTAGATAAATTAGGCCCTTTAGAATTGAAATATTGACAAGAAACTTCATAGGCAACGCATACCTTTCCTGTTGCTGTTAAACTAGGTGGATTTTTATTTCTGTTTTGGAAGTTGTGATTGAGTCCTCCTCCATTCAAACTGTTATACACATTTCAAGGAATCCCTTGAGGATAATGATATTGTTTAAAATTCATGGGCCTTTTTACAACTTGATTACTGTGAAAAGGCTATGGGCTGCACACATTACCCTGTCAGAATTGTATTTCCTTTTCCAGAGGAGTAAAGGGCCAGTCAAGTCTGTTTTATTTCCGAATTGATAAAATAATAAAACTCATAATAGTTTTCAGCACTGGAACCGCGGGTAGGGTAACTAATGCCACAATCCAAAAATAAATGCTTATTTGTCACAAAGGTAACATCTCTGTTGATTTAAAATGAGTATTCTAGATACCCCATTAAGGTTTCTTCAGCTTTTCATGTCAGCTCTCAGTATTTGCATAAATAGACCACATTAAAAGCAGTTTCTGGCAATTCACTCATCAAGACCTAAATCTGTGTTGAACTTCTGTTGTTTGGGACTCATGCAAGCAGAGCGGTTCAATGTTTTTCGTTCACAAATGTGTGCTTACAAGCACTAAATTGGTTCAAATTGAATTTACAGAACAGCAGACAGCATACTATTCATACACTGCAGCTTGACCTTTGCGTCAAATCGTATTTTAGCCTGTTTACAGAAACAGGCTGATAATGCCTCAATGACAAAGGGATTTTGGTTCTGTAGAAATTTACCAATACAACCAGCTAAACCTTACTTCTTTAAAAGGGTCAGATGATATGATTTCAAGAAAACATGAAAACATATCATATGACCCTTTTAAAAATGAGGGTAGCCCAGTTATAGACACAGGCTGTTTTTATAAAGTATAGCAATTCCAACTTTGCAAGGATTTTCCACTGACTATTCAAACATGAGTTTTGAGCAGTGTAGAGTAGTGCTTGTTGTTTGTAATTTGTCTGATCGCTAATGCAGACACGGTAATGTTTACGAGATGTGTAAAAAGAAAATATAAGTCATTGTAACCACTAATTATGCCCCCACTGGATCCAACAAATGCCTCGTTTATGAGTTTTTTGTTTTTGTTTTTGTATCATCACGGCATGACATTATAGTTAGGGGTGTAACATTTTCGTCACACGCATGTGATATTCGGCCAAACACAATGCACTGGATAGTTGGCCATGCAGAGCATACTTTGTTTATTCACGCATTGTTCTATAATTTACTCAAGTATTTCCAAACCTGTATGAATTTCTTTGTTCGGCTGAACACAAAGGAAGATGTTTTTAAGAAAGTTTGTAACCAGTCTGTTTTTTATCACCATTGACTTCCATATTAATATTTTTTTTTTTCCTGCTATGGAAGTCAATGGTGACCTAAAACAGTCTGGTTACAATACACTACATAATTACACTACATAATGCTCTTTTAAGCAACATCATGTCTTCCCTTTAAACTAAAAGACACATTTAGTTTATAGAAGAAGGGGGGAAAAAACACAATGCAGAAATAAACAAAACAATTTATTTGAATAAACAGCCAAAAAGATAGACAAGAACATGTATCAACTTGTTAAAATTCTTCATCTGCAACATCTTGATGTCTCCATCTGGAAAAGAAAAAAATATGAAATATATTAACCCTCCAATCCAAACGCATACCTCAGGTCTTTAGCTAACTAGGAAGTCATTCTCTACCCTTTCCCTTCCTTATTTTCTAAAAGTTAGACATTAACTTAGTATTCCGAGTCTCAGCATCAGTGATATATAAATGTATCGGTCAATTGATGCTGGATGTGGTGAATACGCTGGCAGTGATCAAAATATTGAATATGAGACACTGCATCCAAAAACGCTATGGGAACGCTTCAGCGTGACCACGCTCTGAATCTGCTGGGAAATTTGTCCAAAAGGGGATCAGGACATCCTGAGCAGGTGACGTCATGATCCCGGCTTAAAGCAGGTGCAGATGATCGCTCATCAGCCTAAAAAATTAAGCAAGCGGTCTGCAGGGATGCAGTGGGTGTGACTACAAGACGCAGTGTCTCATTCCCTCAAGGAATTAGGCTTATATACATAACCTCGAGACGTTCCTTTTCAGGAACTCACACTGCATCCAAAAACGCTATGGGAACGAAACCCACGACCCCAGACCCGCCAGTTCCTGCCTAGTGTGCAGCAGCAAAACTAAGGACAAACAAACCTGGGGTAGCCGGGAGGTCAAGACCATAAAACTTCGCAAAGGTCAAAGGGGAGGACCATCCAGCTGCTTTGCAGATGTCCGAGACTGGAACACCTGCCCAATAGGCCTTTGAAGCCGCCACACCTCTAGTTGAATGAGCTCTGACTCCCATTAGTGAGGGGATAGAAATAGCATCCACTATCCACCTACTTAAGGTATGCCTTGATGCGGGCAAACCTCTACGAGAACGGCCAAAGCAAACGAACAGTAGGTCCGCCCTCCTCCAGTCCACAGATTTGCAAATATACATGTCTGCTTGCACTGGACATAAGCAATAAAGCCTTTCTTGTCCTGCCTCCTGTCAAGGAGGAGGACAAAAAGCCTGGAGCACCACAGGCTGTAGCAGCCACAGCCAAGGCCTGCTCCTACTCTCTTGAGTGAGGAAAGTGCCTACAAGACTGCAGTCTTGAGGGTTAAATAACGGTCCAAAATCTGCTCCAGGGGTTCAAATGGAGCTCTAGTAAGGGCCTCCAGGACCACTGCCAGATCCCAGGTTGGGACTCTAGAACGTATTACAGGTCTCAGCCTAAGTGCGCCATGCAATAATCGCACAACTAGTGGATGTCAACCCACTGAAGAGGCTATCCCCATAGATAGCCTTGCTTGTAGAAATTCCAGAACTGTACCAATCGGGAAGTTAACTGGTTCCTGTTCTCGCCCTGCGCACCATAAGGCAAAAAACTTTTACCATCTCAGTGCACACAGTCTTCTTGTCGAGGGAGCTCTCGACTGTAAAATAGTCTGAACCACCTTGGTCGTTAAACCTGCAGCTATGAGTTGTGCCCCCTCAGGGGCCACACCCATAGAATCCATAATTCTGGGCGAGGATGTAAGAGGACGCCCTCCTGCTGGGATAGTAAGTACTTCCTCACTGGGACCTGCCATGGCAGACCACTTAGGAGAGATATCAGGTTCGCGAACCACACTCGATTCGGCCAGAACGGGGCTACTAACAGTAAGCTGACCTCGTCCCGATGAATCCTCTCTAAAACTTCTGGAAGCAGAGCAATCGGGGGAAAGGTGTACAGAGGAAGCCTCGGCCACCTCTGTACCATGGCATTCAGTCCCAATGGAGCTGGATGAACTAGAGAGTAACAGAGGGGACATTGCGCATTCTCCTGAGTCGCAAATAGATCCACCTCCGCTCGATAGAAAACCCTCCATATTTGCTCCACTACCTGTGGATGGAGTTTCCATTCCCCGTGCCTCGGCCCCTGTCTCGAGAGCGTGTCTGCTTCCACATTCAGATACCCAGGAATGTAAACCGCCCTCAAGGAGAGGAGCGTCTTCTGGGACCACGTCAGTATTTTGTGCGCCAACTTGAATAAAGGACGAGACCGTGGGCCTCCCTGATGGTTGATATATACGACAATGTCGCAATACTGTCGGAACGCACCAAAACATGACTACCCGCTAGGTCTGGAAGGAAAAATGTTAGGGCCTCGAACACTACTAGCATCTCTAAACAGTTTATGTGCAGCTGACGGTGACACGTGCCTTGGGCTGGACCACCACGCATGATCGACCCTCAGCCCGTAAGGGAAGCATCGGTTGTGAGAGTCACCCAATGACATTGAGCACCCAGCCTTGGCCCTGAGTCTAAAAACTGCTTTTTCCTCCACATATCCAAGGCGCGGACCACTCACCGAGAAACCTTGATTAAATTAAAAGGATGTCCCGTCGGGGAAAACCCTTTGTCTTTTAGCCACCACTGCAGTGGCCTCATGTGTAACAGCCCCAGTGGAATCACGGTGGCGGCTGCTGCCATTAGGCCCAACAGTCTCTGAAACTGTTTGACCGTAAGTGAGTGACCTTGTCTCACCTTTCCGACCTTGGTCAGAAGTACATCCACTCGAGCGGGAGACAATCGTGCCCGCATCGAAATAGAGTCCCAAATTACGCCTATATAGGCTATTTTTGGAATTGGAGACAGTACACTTTTCTTTGTATTTATTCTTATTCCCAGTTTGTTCACATGGGCAAGGGTGACATCTCGATGTCTGAATGCCTCATCCTGAGAGGTCGCTAGGATCAGCCAATCGTCTAGATAATTTAGAATACGGATCCCCTGGAGCCAGGGCCGCATCCACCACCTTCATAAAGGTACAGGGTGCGTGCTAGACCAAAGGGGAGAACCCGGTATTGATAAGCCAATCCTCTGAAAGGAAACCTCAGGAATCTCCTGTGTGATGGATGGATTGAGACGTGGGAATATGCATCTTTCAGGTCTATTGTGACCAACCAGTCCTCGGACCTGATTTGACACGTCACTTGTCTTAGTGTGAGCATTTTGAACATCAGCTGACTGACTGAGCGGTAAAATTTTCTGAGATCTAAAATGGGCCTCAGCCCTCCATCCTTTTTTGGAACCACAAAATACGGGCTGTAAAACCCAGAGTTTCTACTTTTCATCGGAACCATCTTGATGGCCCGCTCTTCTAAGAGAGAAGTTGCTTCCTTCAGTAGCACTGAAGTCATGCGCAGTGGTTTAGATGGTAAGGATGGGGCTTTCAAAGATGCTGCCTCCCCTGGTGACAGATGGCTGCCCAGTGTCTGTTGAACCGGTGGCAGTCTCTTGTGTCCATTCTCAGCTAACCCCGCTACTTTCCCATAATAATCAGAAGCGGGAATATATGTCCTTGCTGAGAAGGGCTTTTTCCTGATCTAGCACCAGGGTTTGACGCGGACCCACCACTGTAGGAAGTACCCCGTTGAAAAATGGTGGTCGTTCTTTGAACTGAATTAGATACCCGTCTCTTATCACAGACAGAAGCCGATGAGAAATGCCTGGTGATTTTTCCAATTCTGTCAGTTTTTCTACTAAGAGCACCAGCCTCGCAAGACCGGTCCCTGTAGAAAGACGATACATTTGTCTTTGCACTGATGTGACTGAGACAACCCCCTTCGGGGGAAGTCTGCTATGCATCTGAGACGCATCTCAGCGGTCACTGTTAGGGCTGTTAGCACAAAAAAGGCACAAAAAAGGGCTACGGGTGTCTTGTATTGCTGCGGCGAACCCTGCTGATGCCCTTAAGCGGGCACCACATAAAGATCAGGATCGTTTAGATGTCTGGGCTTTCTTAGCTGTCAGCACATCCCTAAGATCCTTTCTAGGAGCTGCCTGTTTAAAATTGGTTTGCTGTCTCTCGTCTGCACCCCAGGCTCGCGGGGGTGCCCGAGATGCCACGCTCTCTTTCTGCCATCCTAGGCGCTGCCTAGAGCTCGCAGCCGCCTGAAGCGAGCAGCGGGGAAGCACCGACTGGGAGGCTGCCACTTGCATTCTTGCCTGCTGGTGTCGCTCCATCTCCGTATCCACCACTTCCCCAAACAGGCCCGATTGAGCCAGAGGCGCATCCATAAGCAACACTCTGTAATGCGATCAAATTCAGCCAGAGGTGTCTCTCTGCTGCTACTAACGGCACCATAGATCGCCCAATAGCCCTAGCGGATTCTCCCGGCACACCTGCTCACTTTTGATTCAGCCTGCTGGGCTTCAGGACTCTCTAAATTGAGTCTCTCCACAGCGCGAGTCACCACTTCCAATAACTCCTCATATTGTGGTGACTAAGGCAGCGGCTAGCTTTTAATGCTGACAATATCAACCTCCCCGGAGGAAGATGACTGTCTTATAAACTGGCCCGCCGGGGGAGAAGAGACTGCTCGCTGTGCTTCTTGACCCGGTGCGAAGCCCGATCTGATTGATTGGGAAAGAGATAGGGGATTGCCCATCTCTAATCCCTCCATCAGATCGTTTTGCGATCCCCATGAGTGCAGATGCCGGTTCACCTCAGCTACAGCGGGGCCTGACCCACGAGGAACGCCAACAAACACACCCTCCAAAAACAGAGCTCTCCGCGAGCGGAGAGTGGCCAGGCAAAGCTCATTGCAACACGGGCAGTCCCCTCTCTCTCACGTGCTCTTCCCCCAAACATGAAACGCACATGTGGTGGGAATCTTGCAGTGTGAGGAAGCAATGCCAAGGGCTCACACATTTCCTAAACTTTTCTCCTGACTCTTTTCTTTTAAATACAGTTATCTTTTTCTACGTTTTTCTAGGACACGTTTCGCTGCAACAGACACACAGTAGAGCGAGGTGAATGAATGAAGGCTGATGAGCGATCGTCTGCACCTGCTTTAAGCCGGGATCATGACGACACCTGCTCAGGACGTCCTGATCCCCTATTGGACAGATTTCACAGCAGATTCAGAGCGTGGTCACACTGAGGTGTTCCCATAGCGTTTTTGGACGCAGTGTGAGTTCCTAAAAAGGAACTATTTTGAGAAGATGGTTGATATTGTGAACATGAGGCAGATGCTGAATGTACTGTAGAAGTGCGCTCTGATGATGACAGATAAAAGCATTCGTTAAAATCTAACCCTTTTAAGTTCAAAAGGTATCAAAATATTATTCATTTTGTTCCACTGTAGTTGTTCTAAAATAGCACAAATTAAGATATTTTTGATGACACCAGAGAGCCGTCTGACCTTCCATTCACAGCATTATAACTGCGATGATCCAGATCCAGAAACGTACACTGGTTAAACAGTCTACGTGACTTTAGTGACTCAACTTCAGCTTTGGGACGATTGGGGAGACTTTTTTTGGGGGAAATAAAATAAAGATAACATTACTTAACTCTACTATTCGTCTCGCTTGACTTACATCTTCCACCATTTTAAAGATTTTCACAACGCAGCACATACTGTACACAGGCTTTAACGTATTTGACATGTTTACATCTGGGGCCAAGCACACAGACGTAAAGTATGTAATATGCAGTTGTTTACCTCTAGAAGAAAGTGTAAGCACGCATTATGATACTCACACACTATTTTCTATTCACACACTTTATAAACGAGGCCTTTAAAAGTGTTACCACTGACAATCAATATTTTTATCCTCAGTTTTAATTCATACCATGCTATTTATTTTGATGACATAAGTGTTCTAAATTAAAGTGAAAATATGCCAAGAAAAAGATGAGTATGAAAACATGGCACTTCAGAACACCATGAACATATATTGCATCTCCAACTTCATCTGGCGAATAGTTATTTTCTAAAAACATCCATCTGGTGAAAATAACAAGAAATCTGCCCCTGGTGTATTGAGGGCCTGTTTACTGTTGGTGAGTTTGAGGTTTTGTACTGATTTTTATTTTTATTTCTCAACAAACAGCACCTGTGATTTCATGCCTTTTAGACTCAATAAAAATGAGCTTCAATAGAAATAAAACATAATACCTAAAGAAGCTAGTTGAAGAGTTTGTGTAATTCGGTTGCCTCTTTGGCCATTTCCTCCTCTGATCTCCATTTGGAAGGAATATCCTCATTTTCCTGATCATGTTTCTGGAGCTGTAAAAATAATAATAGTAAAATCAAATAAAATGGATTGTACATTTAGAAAGTGGGTATGTGCAGTATAGTGCAATGATTATGCATATGCTAAATGCACAGTTTATACTATTGCAGCAAAAAAAGCAAAAAGTGAGAAACATCATTATCAGCTCACACAAAATCCTAAATCTACAAAATGACATCAAAGTACAGTGTGAAAAGACTAATTTTCAAAGATTTCTATTAATCAGAATTGTCCATGATTGAAGAATCAACAGGCTCTGAAAGCGTGCTTGATTTTCAAACAGCTGGAGTATAGAAAAACAAACTGTTCACCACTACAGCTCATTTCAGTGCAAATGAAAAACATTTTAAATATAATCCACAATTGCTGACCTGACTTTATTTAAGACTCATAGTCCTAAATACAAAAGCTCTTAAGCCCATAACACTCCAGCGAAGTGAAGAGGTAACAGGCCTTTTAGCTTTGAGCTCTGCACAAGAGCTCTGGAATGCTCAAGATATTTCTTCTTATTCTTACTTTTCTATTAGTCTTTCTGTCTTTTAATATTCCTCAGACAGAATGCTAGAGGAATACCTAGAGATCAAGGTTTCGCATAGCTCAGTTAGCCCCTGTTTGATGCCATAACTACACCATGAGTGCATTGTAACAAACAAATACACAGCTCAAAAAAATGAAGAAAACACTATGAAAACACTTCAAACCTCAATGGGGAAAAATATCATGCTGGGTATCTATACTGATACTCGACTGGGTAATGTGTTGGGAACGAAAGGACGCTACATTGTTTCACGGAAATTGAAATGATGAACGTACAGAGGGCTGGGTTCAAAGACAACCTGAAAATCAAAGTGAAAAAATTATGCAGCAGGCTAGTACATTTTGCTCAAATTTCATTGCAGCAACTCAAAAAATGGAACTCAGTAGTATATTCTTATAGGCTTGGTTGACAATTTCGGGGTATGCTTCTAATGAGACGATGGACTTCCTGTGGCATTTCCTGTCAGTTTTGGACCAGGGCATCACTTAGCTTCTGAAGGGCAACCTGAGTGCATTGGACGGATCTTAACTTAATGTCCCAGAAGTTAGATCAGGCGAGTGCCATTCAATGGTATCAATTCATTTATCCATCAGGAACTGCCTGCATACTCTCGCCACATGAGGCCATGAGGCATAAATTTCTAGCTTTTCTAGCTTGTCGAGGTCCGTGCGCCCCTCCATGAACAGGCCATCACTGACCCACCACCAAACCAGTCGTGCTGAACGTTTCATGCAGCATAATCTTCTCCACAGCTTCTTCAAACCACATCTGTCACATGTTTTTGGGGTAAACCTGCTGTCATTTGTGAAAAGCACAGGGCGCCATTGGCAGATATGCCAATTCTGGTGTTCAATGGCAAATGCCAAAAGAGCTCAACTGTGCCAGGCAGAGAGCACAGTTCTCACTTGAGGACGTCACTCTCATGAAGTCTGTTTCTGATAGTCAGAGACAATTAGACTAGTGGATTGCTGGAGGTCATTTTGTTGTGCTCTGGCAGCGCTTATCCTGTTCCTTCTTGAACAAAGGAGCACATACCGGTCCTACTGATGGGTTAGGAACCCTTATACAGCCCTGTCCAGCTCTCCTAGAGTAACTTTCAGTCTCCTGGACTCTCCTCATGCTCTTGAGACTGTGCTGGGAGACACAGCAATCATTCAAACAATGGTATGTATCAATGGACTCTTCAGGAGGAACTGGACTGCCTGTGCAACCTCTGTAGGGTCCAGAAATCGCCTTATGCTTACCAGTAGTGACACTGACTGTAGACAAATGCAAAACTAGTGAAAAAACAGTTAAAGAAAGACAAGTAGGCAAAACTTGCCCCAATATTCCTGTTTTAATGGGGTTGTTTCATTGTTGCCCTTCTAATGCACCTGTTGTTAATTTCATTAACCAAATAGAAGCTAAAACCCCTTCTAATACTTAACTGACCAGATCAATATCCCAGCAGTGTAATTGACTTGAGGCTATACTCTGAATAAAAGTGTCTCTTTATTTACTAATTTATTATTATTATTATTATTTATTTTTTTAGAAAAATGGATTGTTGGATTTGTATTTATATTCAGTATGACAGCGCTACAGAAATAGGGAGTTAAATATGACTGGCATATACAGTAGTCACATTGAATTATATGTCGTCAGTGACTGACTGTGAATGCAACAGAAGAAAAGTCTTGTCTACTTATAAAATACCCGTCTATTAAAATTAACGAGCCCGAGTGTTAACTCAGTGAGAAAAAAAACAACACATCATTGTTGTATATTGTTAAGCTGCCATAGGCCTTTGAAAAAACAAACAAAACCATGTTGAAGCTGAATGTGTCATAGTCACTTATCATCCGGATGCTCTCTGCTTGTCTGCATTTGTTCTCTATCTTAAAGACAGAGTGCAAGCTAAGAAGTCGTCTTTTTATTCTTTTTTTTTTATTCCATCAAATGGCATCACAGCACCCTGCGGTTGCCCTTGAGGTTATCTCAATTCGTCCATAAGATGAACTTTGGGGTGGGAAAGTGTTTCAGATGGGGGTGGAATGTACTTTCCTATTTGTTTTCAGAGCTTGTAAAGCTAAACGGAAAAGCATTTCTTGGATCTGACTGATTCGGAGCGACACTTCAAGAGTAGATGCTCGTCAGTATCACATTTTTGCCGAAAGCAGAGAACAGAGGGGAGGGAAGTTCCTGGAAAAGAACAAAGCTGCTGCGACTAGGAAATTCAGACTAGATCATGTAACACGTGCGAGGATCAGTTTAGAAGTGCATTTGTTTTGCAAATAGCATTACTTTGCAACGTTTAACACCACTGTCTTACAATATAACTTCATTTACATACTGATGTGGTGAAATAAAAATAATAAATAAATAACATTCTTAAAGCAACCAGTCTGTCTTGCAGATTTTAGAACTGGTCACGTCGACCATCTAAATGGCATCTTATCATGTTAAAGTAAAAACAAACAAACAAACAAAAATCTATTTATTAACATTTAGGGTTGGTATATGTTTATTATTTATATTCCTAGGCATATAATATTAGGTTATATATTATTAATGCACATTAATTAACAATAAACAATACTACAATTATAATTTTATATTTATATAATAATAATAATAATACGATTTTAATCTTAACTTAAATATTAATTTATCTTAATTTTATTTTTTTATTTTATTTAATTTTTAAATCCACTTACTTTGTTTATATGTTTACATTATTTAGAAAAACAGTGCAAAGTGCAAATAAAATAATAATAATTTACTTTTTGAACACTGAATTTAATTACAATTATCAAAGAAATAGAAGAAGAAAAAAATCAATGTTGCAAAAATAAAGGGTTGCTAATTCATGAGATCTAATATGCAATGCATAATTGTAAATTATTTACAAGTTTAGTACAAAACAGGATATGCCCCATTTTAAATGAATAGTGTTGTTATTTCCGAAAAAAAATAAAATAAAAATAATTAAATCAAATATTTTGACTCATATTTCACTAATCGATTTGATATGCACTGCTCCAACATCTTCTGAAGCCATTTCATGTAATATGGCGCAATAGCCCCCAGCCAAAGAAACATGGAGCAGAATTATTCTATCATGTCCAATCTCCACAAGAGACAGACACTGAAAAGGCAGCAAATTCCAGGATTGCCATCTCAATCTGTCACATGAGCGGTGTGGATGGATCCTGTACTTTCTGACACAGCTCTGTAACTCCGCCATCACTGGAGGATCCACTCAAATGTTCGATGACATGCACCACTACATCAGACTAGCAAAGGAGGGATGTTCAGCAGGCATGAAACCACGAGCTCCGCTGAGATACTTACAAATCAGAGTTGGAGTCAAATGAAAAAAGAAACATCCTATACTTAGGGTAACTTATTTATTTATTTATTTAATATATTCTACTCCCAATGTATGACCTTCAATGCAAGTCTGTGGGATTTTTCACTATTTTATTGTTCACCAGATAGAATGCAAAGAAAAAAAAAAAGCACACGTCTCAAAAGTGATATTATTTAAGGCATCTTCATCAACAATGTTCCATATTTCACCTATAAAGCCATTCATATTAAGATCTGTAATTATGTTAATGTGGTGATTGACGGTCTAGAACATCCAAATAAGCATCTCAAGCTTAGAAATGTCTTTCATCTTCAAAAATGATTAGCCAATTATCAAAGTCCTTTTGATCACAAATTCAAAGAATAAAAAGGATTAGATATGATTAGATATGAAACAACTCTTTGAATTGAAGAATGCTGCTTAATTTGATTATCTTGATTATTTTAATTTGATTATTGTGCAAAAAGAAATATACCACAAATAAAGTGTATTTTACATTGGTGTTGTCATATACTTTAAACATAAAGTATAAACGTTTCTTGAATTATGACCCTGGATCACAAAACCAGTCATAAATGGCATTTATTTGTTTATTAATGATTAGTTTAATTGCTTGTTTGTTTTATTTGTTTGCTTGTGATTTCTACATGAATATTCAAGCTTGTTAGGTAGGGCAATATTTGGCAGAGATGCAACTATTTGAAAATGTGCAATCTGAGGGTGCAGGAAAATCTAAATATTACGAAAATCGCCTTTAAAGTAGTCCATATTACTAATAACTTAATGACTACAGCAACTGTTTTGCTACTAACATTTTTAAGAATACCTTGCATTTACATTCTGAAAAAAAGAAACTTAAAGAACTTTAGGGGGAGTAATAGGTGCCCAAAATTTTATTACTTTTTTTTATTATTATTTTAACTATATCCTGAAACATCCACCATATGTTGCTTATCCATAAGTGAGTCCATGCTTTTAGGGGTAACTTTGTATGTATTCACAACTGATTGACATAAATTCCTGAAAAACCAAGAGAAATGTGTAGAAGCTCTGATCTCTAGTTATGTGAGGAACTGTTCAGTTAGTTTTCAGTACTGGGATCAGTGCTAAACACAGGCATGTTCTGTCTAAAATCCCCTATGGTGAGGCCCTTCAGTTCTTCAGCAGACCAAATGTTCTTCAGAACATGTGGATATGGTGGTTTCATCTCAGCAGGGACCACCTAGATCTGCATGGCTTCACACCAACAGCTGTATGGATGTATAAACAGCCACTTTCCCATGTACCCTGAAGGCATATGTGAAGCATCTCAACCAAGCTTCCCGCTGAGGGCCCGAATCCCTCACTACTGCATCCAGTACACTTCAGTAGCAAGCAGCCTTTCAGCAAACACATGAAGTTCGCCACCTAGTGTAAGAAAACATATGGCAGATGTTGAGCTGTCCCTTAGGCCCATGCTAATGTATGAATTTATGTGCTCATTAAAAGACACACATTAATGCAGAATGGGGAACATAATGGGTTTTGTGGCCGCTTCTTGACATTTAACACAGCCAAGCAATAAAGGGGGTACATCTTGACTATCTGGCTGGCTCTTGACATTGGGACCTTGAGTCGCATTCAGCAGCTTATGAACGTGACACTGAAGGTCATCGTATAATTACAGCAGAACAAAAAGAAATCCAGAGGACAATCTTTTGTTCTCGGGTTCAGGAAGAAGAGGGAAATTGAATAATTGATTACACAAAATGTGCTTATCTGTGCACAGTTGAGGTTTTTTTTTTTTTTTTTTTTTTTTTTTT
>JAUMHG010000051.1:3748040-3776002 GCA_032359395.1 Enteromius anoplus
AGTAAAAGCTCAAAGGCAAATCGGTCTCTCTGGCGAGTTCCCATATGTAACGTCGAAGTGATTCGACTGAAAGGGTAGCCTTTGTTCATTTAACTTTTCTTAATCAGATTCCCCAATTTCCTTGCTAGATTCGAGAAATAAAATAATGAAGATTTCATTTAGATGTCTAGAGTTGCCTGGGCAGAATCTAACTGTCTTCTCAACCCAGAACCGTCTTTAACTCTCCTCCACCGATAGATTGGCAGGCGTGTGATTATAATCCTCACTCTGTCGTTTTAATATCTCCTCATTAAGTAGCCCTGTGGAGAGTGCTTGTTCTGTTCCTGAGATGTGTGACTCTGCTCTTGACAGCAAAGCCATTAAAAGTTGCCAAAAAAAAACCAAAAACTTTTGAAACAGTTTTTACTGTATTTGTAACAGATTCCCATTTAGTCATTTTAGTGCAGTCAGAATATTAAGTTGTGAATGATATGTTATATGCCAAATTAGATTTCAGATTTGAAAATGCATTTAATATTACGAGCAACAGTTATCAATACAAATAACATTATATTGCTTATAACAATAATACTTATTATAAAAATTGCCACTTGTTAAATTAAGTGACACTGGCACAATGTTATTTTCAGGCCAAACTATATAAAAATAGCATTTCATTAAACTATGAATGTTTCACAACTCTTTATGAACCGTAAAAAGAATGAAAGTTACAATTTTAAGGACTAAACTCACGGTCCTCTTCAAATTTACAACTGTTAAAGTGCAACCCTTTTGCTTTTCATCTCCTGATTAAAAAAGGTCACAACACTTATTTCTGAAAACCACTGACCTTTACGGAGAGGATGGAGTTGGTGAGATTGGAAAACCTTCCATGAAACCAGGAACCTTTATAGTTGTGTTTTTGTTTTGTTTTTTTCTTCATGAGCATGGGGACATCTTTCAACACACCATTTAGCAAATGGATGTTTAATACATCAGGGATGAGAAATGAGAGACAGCAAACAAATAAAGTCCTGTTTCTTGGAATCCATCCCGTGTCTGCATCCAATATAATGCATCTGGTGCAATTGCAGGTTTTGGTCAAAATTGAATCTTCAATTAGCAGAGGATTATTTCACTCGGATATATACAGTTGAGATCAGAATTAGAAAACTAGAAAACTTATAATTTCCTAACTTTCAAGGTCACTGCTTAGTCTTATTTGAAGTTCATTAATCAATTGTATTGTACTGGCAAGCGATTCCAGCTGCAGTGTTGAACCAGTTCCCCATCGAGAGTCTCTACATTATGCTGTTTTCTTGTGCATGGTCTTAAGCGAAAGATCAACCTTTAGGGGAAACAAGAATTAATTAGTGTTACTGTAAACCTGGAATATTAGAGGAATCACAGATCTGGAATTAACACCTTCTCTCTGCAGTGGTTGGGTTGGTTGTCCGTTTAAGAAAAATGCACGAGAAAACAGGAAAATGCAATGCAACACTGCAGCTGGAATTGTTTGCCAATTCGGTGCTGAACAGTGTAAGGATGTGTATCGCCATGTTTAAGAACAATTTTACTGAAAACGTACACAGCAGTGACCAAGCCTCTCATCAGCAGAGAGAATCAAAATGGTACACATGCTGGTAACACTTTACAAGAAGGTGTCACTTAGTTTTTGTATTATCTTACATAAACAAACAATGAACAATACATTTATTACAGTATTTATTCCTTCAGACCGGTTTTGGGAACTGGACTTGATTTGTTTATTGATTTCTGGCAAAAGCTGTGTCATGGCTGACCTCTCACTCATAAGACATAAGCAGCATTCGTAACGTAAGCTCAGAAGAGAATAGACGAACGAGGACAGAGCAATACTTAGTGCCGGTAAAGAATTAAAAGTTAAAAATGAGAAGTAAAAAGAAAAAGAAAAAGTCACAGGATTTCACTTTAAGATGCATGCAGCTTACATCATACATCAAGTCAGAGGTCAAAATTCCTTGCTAGTTGATGACATTAGAAGATGCTTAATATTGAGCATGGTTTAACTGAACTCCTATCATTGCTGAACGGTGTTTTGCACCCAGTTGGAAATGTGAAACTTTTGGGCTCTATTCATTGTGACTGCATGAAAAGAGTGATCAGCACAACTCAATCAAGTCAACATGAAGTCAGGTTTAGAATGATAAGAGTGTGTGAATATAATGACAGAATTTAGGCTACCCCTTTAAATGGCTTAAAAGGAGAATACACTGCCTTCTCCTGCCATTAGATTGACTGACAAGAAAATTAAAAGAGAAAAGTAAAATAAAGGCAATAAAGAAATAAAGGGAAGAAGTGAAGGGTAGAAAAATTGTGACAACACAAGTATGATAAGCAGTCACAGTCTTTTTTTGGCAAGGTGACATTGAAAAGGAAAGTGGAAATGCCATCAGGTACATCAGACAGAGCAGGAGCACAAAAGCTGTGTTGAAGACTGTATCTTTCACACAGGAGCTGTCAGGCTCTTTATGACCACACTGCGGGAGTCTACTGTAGCATGTCACATTGTCTCAATAAAGTGACAAATAAAACCGCACGCTGGAGTCCCATTGTTAACCGTGCTGGATAAACAACCCTAACTGTGATGGCTGAAGTCATGGTGCTTTTGTTTAGGAAGAGGCCTGTGAAGAACTGAAGGAAAAATGACTTAACGAAAGGCCTAAATGAAGATTGTCATCAAAGCATACAGTAGTTATTAAAGTGCAGTCTCTGCAGAATTGCAAAAATAATAGCTATTTTCCTGAATGCTCCCCACATCTTCCTTTGGTGGGACAAACAGATGGATGAGTGTAGCCTGTATTAAATTTGTTCCACGATATATTAGTAAAACATATTTCTATGAAGTTTATTTTGTAGTCTGCATGCAAAAACAACAGTGACCAGTGTAGAGTCAAAAACCAATGTTTGTGTTGGTCTGAATGATTTAGTTTTCTTGGAGCAAATTATAATATATTTTTTCTTTTATGTTTGCAGTTAGACATGCTCTTGACTAGATTCACAAATAAATAGTCAATAGAAGTAGCAAGATGAAGTGTCATAAGATAATTAGCTCATCTCACTTATAATGTTGCACAATTAAATGTGAAAAAAAACAAAAAACCTTTGGCTTCAAACACGACATAACCACCATTTCACACTGCCCAGTCTCCTGCCACTTACAGTTTCTCTAGAAACATGGCATGGCAGGGACCTGCTTGAAAAACATGTCTTCCCTAATCTTCAGTAGCAGTGGGATGCTAAAATTTTGTCGCCTCTTAAATAGGCTTTATGAGGGAGTAAATGCGTCTAGTTTAGCTTCTAAAACATTTAACAGTGTAAGTTAAGGGGGGACAGCCCTCACTCATTATTTATAGGAAGACAAAAACGACTTACAGGGGGGAAAAAATCTCTCTCATTTGCTGTGCAGGACACAATATACACAGCAAAACTCCACAATAACCCTCATGACCACATGCAAATTAAAAACAAGCTAATTTATCATGCACCGGTCGAGCACTGTTGATGAGGCCCTTCATTTCTCTCCAGGCACTTTTGGGAATTAAAAAAGCAAGGCTTATAAATGGGTTGAGTGGAATATTCATATGAACCTGCTGATATTCAGGCAAGCATTAGTAAAAACATACTTCAATTACATGTAAAATGTCACAGATATTTTGGTGTTAGTTTGTGCATTTTCACAACTAATACATTTTAATAATAAATTATTACATTTCCATTCAGCAAAATATCTTCTTATGTATTTCACAGAAATCATACATATTTGGAATTGAATAATGTTAATTTTAGGGTGAGCTGTCCCTTTAAGAACCATACGATCTAAATGTTACTTGCATGATGACAATATGGACTTAATTGCACCGTCAGAATGTACGTGACAACATGTAGTACATGAACAAGAAGATGTACGACACTTTAACCTTACCTCATCATAGATGCTGTCGTTCTTCTCAAAGTCTCCAGCCTTCCTTGGAAGCACATGAACATGAACATGCTGTAATTACAAGAGGAACAGAGGAACGGTTAATCGAAAAACTTTCTTTCAGCAAAGCAGAGGTCACTGTCAGAGAAAGTAAAGACAGGTACGCTCTACCACCCTCCATCTCACTTCCTTCATTACAACACAGTATTCTGGCAGCTTTTCAGTGTTAACTTCCATGAAATCATGCAAGAGTTACTGTAAGTTTCAGCAAGCGTGCATCAGTAAACCTCTAAGACTTCTTTTTTAGGATTTTAAAACTTAAATTGACTTTGTCAGATGTCCTCGCCGAATTCCCTTCTGCAATATGCTGTCACAAACTTGGCCATCTGCACAGTTAGTTTGTAAAATTGTGCTTTCCTTGGGTGCACATTAGCAACGTAATTTGAGTCCCAGTAGAACACGCTCTGTTTTTAATGAACTAAACATTTGGTTTTGCCTGCCCAACATATTTACAGACTTTTCAATCTTGTTTTTTTCTTCTTCTATTTTTTTTTTTCTTTTGACAGGCTGGGTGCATTATATTGGCCAAAAATATAATGTTTTTCTTTCTTTTTGCCCCATCTGGATCTATACATTTATGAATTAAAGTCATCTGGAACGACCAACAAAGTCAAATAACGTAACCAATATTCAAATTAAATCATGTAAGGGACACCTGTAGATCCTGTGCATCAATATCAACAAGTCTCCTAAAATATCAGGTAAGGTTAGTAAAATGGTTAGTTCACCCAAAAATGACTTACCCTCACGTCATTTCAAGTCCATTTAACCTTCGTTTATCTTCAGAACACAAAAAATTAAAATATTTTTGATGATATCAGAGAGCCACTGTCCCTCCCCAGACAGCAATCCAACTGAAATGATCCAGATCCAGAAATGTGGTAAAAACATCAGCCCATGTGACATCAGTGACTCAACTTCAGTTTCGCTACAAAACCAAAATAACATAATTTACTCAACCATTCTTCTCCCATGAATTATGTCTTCTGCCATTTTAGAGAGTATCACAATGCACCACATATGCAAGCTGACTTTATCAGCCTAGTTTACATCCGGGGGAAAGCACGCACATGTACATAATATGTGGCTGTTTACGCCCAGAAGAACGCATACGCACACGTTGTGATAATATCTAAAATGGCAGAAGACATAAGTCACAGGAGAAGAATGATAGAATAAATGATGTTATTTTTGTTGAGCCACTGATGTCACATGGACGTTACCGATGTTTTTACTATGTTTCTGGATCTGAATCATTTCAGTTGTGTTGCTGTCTACGAAGGGTCTGATAGCTCTCTGATCTCATCAAAAATATCTTAATTTGTGTTCTTGAGATGAACGAAGGTCTTTGGGTTTGGAACAGCACAAGGGTGAGTAATTAATGACAGAATTTTTGGGGTGAACTAACCCTTATAGTAAAAGCTTACAGTAAATGTCATGTGGTGCAACTAATATTAAAACTGATATTAAATAAATTGTTCTTGTATTCATTAATACTATCATTTCACGAGTTCGCACTTCCTCGTAAATACATGTAAGTGTGTTTTACGTCCTGTCCAGGGGGCGAGCCGGGAGCTCGGCGGACTCCGAGCCCTACTGGTTTGAACCATAGCGAGGGCAAAGCGCGGCAACCAGCTCGGACCCCGCATGCCCCCTGGTGAAGGAAGGTGTGAAATGAAGGTGGAGTAGGGGAGGCGGAGGAATGCGTAACGAGATGTGAAAGGGAAGGAGACAGGCTTATTTAAGGCTTATTTGAGGCAAATAAACATAATTGGTCGTGGGAAAATAGGCTGATTGAGGAAAATGCAGGGCCAGCCATGGCTAATTATTCATACGCGCTACCCCTGAAATTTGTTTATCAACATCACTTAATTCTTAGATGAAAAAATAGATTTTAAAACTTTATATATGGTTGTGGTTGTAACATGTCAGTTTGTGCAACTGACTGTGATCTTATTTAAATCTTAATTTACAAAAAAAACAATTCCTTAAAATATATATATGTATTGAAACATTTTATGTGAACATTCACATGTATCAAAAAAGTATGGAAAACATGTCATTACTTTTTACTTGATGGTTATATTATATATATATTTTTTAGGAACTTGGCTCGTTAGTAAAACATGCTTCAACCTGCATGCTTGTAAAAACATATGTACTGTATTTTCTATCTGAACTCAACACTGCAGGCAGTAAAATAGCAACAATATTATTTTATTTATTCATTTACTCAATTTATGTTTGGGGGCAGACAACCAGTTAAAAACAGTACGTTTGTTATAACCTCAAAGAGTACATGATTTGTAAATCATATGCATTTTAATGTAAAGTCTTAAATGTAAACCTGCCTGGTAGCGCACCTGGTACAGCATTGCACTTGTGACACACATGGAACATGGAGTCATGAAAAATGTTTAAAATACCTAGAAAAGCAAGTTAACGTTGCTTAGTGACTTTAGCAAATGCGTTTTTATTGTTTTGTTTTGTTTTTTATTATTGGTTAGGCTTAGGGAGGGTTTTGTATATGTTATATACATGCATACAATTACCTGTTACACAATGCAATATTTAAAATAGGTTTCTGTTTTTTTTTTTTTTTTAATAATGATGATTTTTATTTTTCATTGACCCATTTACTGTATGTAGTTCAGGTGCGGATGATTCTGTGACCTCTGACCTCTTGAGAACTTCCTTTTAAGATTAAAACATAATTTTAGAATATTTATAATATCTTTATCTTAACACAAAGGGTTCTCAATGTCTGTCTTCAACATATGAATTCTTAAAAAAATGTGTTTAACCTGGTATCACAAAATCCCTCCCAATGCTTATAAATTAAATTATGAAGTCTTTTTTTTATGTTTTCTGTTTTCAGTGTTGAATTTTATGCCCAAAAATGGATAGATACTGGTTTTGTTGGAATTTCAAGTTGAAAGATTAACAAAAGACAGGAAAAAAAAAAAAAAAAAATGCAAAAAGAGATGTATAACTGTCTCTGTTCTTTGAATATCTCAGTAAAAGATATTTAAAAGTATATATATATATATATATATATATATATATATATAAAAAAATCAAAGTCATACATCAAGACAGTAAAATGGAGGTCTGTCACCGTCCTCCCCCAGTAGTTTTGTAATGTGTGATCATTCGCTATTAATGTATCAGAGCTTTCTGCATGAAGACAGGTGACATGACAGTGTAATGTGGACAGCATACATAAAAAAACCTGGAAAATAAAAGAGCAGGTACAGAGAAGATCAGGCACCGATATGACGAGTGCCCCCTTGAAAAAGTCGCGTGACGTTTAAACGAACATGATTTTATGACAACGCCTATTTATGTTGTCTTAGTAGCCAGACATACATCAAAACCACTGATAAACAAACAGTATCCTCTGCTGTCCAACCCGTCAACACTTTGGTGCTTTCTCTCACCACGCTGATCTCTACCAGGGTATTATAACCTCATTACAGTGCTTTTTAATTCATTTTTCATTAGTCTGTTGTGATAAACAGCTCAGGCTTGGTGAATAAGTATTTATAAATGTTACAAACAAGATAACATGTTTGGAGGCATCTGCTTTGTTGCAATGCATTTTCTATTTAATGAGTGCATTTGCATAATGTCTGCATTATTAAACTCATCTACCTTGAGGAAAGTATGAAGAAACACGGCACACACACACACAACCATTTCATCAAGAAGACTTTTTAGAGGCCGCTTAGCATGGAGAAGGAAAGCTCAGTAGACCAGAGCAAGTGGCAAAGGGCCACCAACTGAATAGCGCAGAAAATTGGAAGGATAAAATGGGTGATTTTAAGAGCAACATGACAAGGTGCAGTGAAATACGCACAAGACTTTGGGGTCAGAGTCTGACATTTATTGTAACTCATATTACATGCTAAAGAGTGTGGATTACCTTGTACATGATTTTATTAGCCTTCTTTCATGATATGTATTTAAGTATATTAAAGTAATTAAAGTAATAGAAAGGAAAATTTCACCATGGCACTCTGGAACACATTCGAGTGTTTCAGCTACATAAAGTATATATCCAGGCCTCTGTTTTACATGTAATTTAATTTTGGTAAGTAAATAAATACACGCTATAAAACCATTCTGACATGATGCATGTGCTGTTCATGAAGTATTGTGAATACGGCAATATGCTATGAGATAAGTTTAGCAGAAAAAATATTATTTGTGACTCATATATATTTTTTCAAAAAGGCAGGCTTGCAGATCATAAGAGACATCTTTAAAATAATAATTAAAATAATAATAAGTAATTTATTAATAATGATAATAATACCAAACATTTAAACAGCCATGCATAGTGATCAAATTAATAATAAAAAACAAAGAGAGAGAGAGAGAGAGAGAGAAAAGTAAATTTACAATTTATCATTTTGACAGTTTGATAGCTTCCAGTATCCATTTATGGTGTGAGTAAATACCTTTTTTTGTGTATGTGCTACCGGAGTGTGAATAAATGCCATAAAAAGCAATATTATAAAACAATTAAAACCTAAACTATTTCAGCAATACATATTATAATATAACAGCTCAGTTCTAGCACTCCACAGCACTCACAGAGAACACATTTTTGTTTGCATGTCAAGCACTACCGTATATCTTCAGACAGATGCACAACCAATTGGCTTATAAAATGTTTCACTAAAAAAATGGGCATCCTTAATGTTTTTTTTTCTTTGTGCTTTATTACGCTGTTCATACTGTGACTATGCCTGACGACAACCTTTAGCTTTTTATTTCAATGTGAATAAGAAATGTGTGCAATTGTATTAAATGTGCAAATTGAACGTTTATATAAAAAAAAAAAAACAGTATATATGAAGCCCAGTGAAGAGTATCCACTTTCATTACAATGTTTCTTATTTATTGTTTGTTTGTTTGTTTTTACACGTAACTTGTAAATGTAAATGCAACTTGATTATTATAAATGTGTAATTTCAAATGTTTTGACCTACATTGCATGCAAGTTTCAATGGAAATGTATGCATGTTTTCCTTAAAAGTTTGTTGTACATTTGGCAACACAGTCCAAAATAATTAATTATGAAATTGCCAGCCTGATCTCATGTTTATATGTAGGTATTAATACGTCACAATTACAAGCACAAAACCGACCCTAAAGTGTACAATTTTCTGTAGACGTATTTCAACGTTTAAAATGTGCAAATTGCATATCGTAGAAATCTTTTACATAATTAAGATATTTGTATCAGTGCATTTTTATTCTTTGCCCATAGGCAATTTAGATTTTTAGACCCCTTAACCTATCTTCTAAACTTACCTACCTATTTTAACGTATATAAAAGGATTTAAAGTGCAATTTAACCGCAATATTAAATAACAGTTTAATAATGCAGATTATTGATATGAAAGCTAAATAAATAAAATGAATGCCGTAATTCCAATATTCAACCAGTTTTTGGTGTAGTCAATATGTAATAAGTATTAATAAGTAATGTATGTTTTAGTGCCTGTAAAACCATACATAAATGTATTTATATAAAAAAAAACATTTTACGTAAAATGCTAACAAATTATCTTGAGATCATTTTGCAGCTGTATATACTGTATATATATTATAATACATTTTGAGTCAATTGTAAATAACGTGAAATGAAGTGTCTGAAGCATTACATTCAATTTGCTTTGAAGTACTGTATATATTTTAAAGTATTTTATTTCTGTGAGTAAATAATCCGTTTTTTTGAATACCTTTCTTCGCGCCTGATTTCCACAAACACAGGAGAGAAAGAGAGAGAAAATCTGCAGCTGCAACCAACTTCAGTAAAGGGTTTGTAAAGTGCCCGCTCTTCTAATTAAAACAGATGTCTTTTAATTAGCTTCTGACGATGAACAAATGTGCAAAATGGCCGCACTGCTATTTATATTGTTTAGGTTAAATCCAGTCAGACAAGTAGACAAATGCATTTTGTCACCAACAGCTGGCCTCCAATTAAGACATAGGGGGTCAAAAGCAATGGAGGCTCACAGCCCAAACTACCTATTAGAGGAGCAGACATCTTTTCAGAGTCATCCCCCAGCATCACATTAACTCAAACCTTAGTATACTGCCTTGCTGAAATGCATTTTAGGCCATTATAGGCACGATGTCAACACAAAAACCATCTCAAAATTATAGGTACTAAAATTGTGATGCCTTCTAATGTACCTCATTTTTGGGCAAAATGTGAGGCAATCTCAGAAAACATTGCAAAGAGCTCAGTCCAAAGAAAGAAATGGCTCTGCCATGGCGTTTTAGGGGTTTATGAACAGGTTGCAAAACTAGAGCCATTAATGTAAACAATAGAGACGTATCCACAAAACAAAACAAGTTGAGGCCATACAAGGAGAGAATTTTGGGCATGCATATTTAATTTAATGTTGACTAACTGAATAATAATAAGAATAATAATGCTGATAATAGTAATACTTATTTGTATTAGTAGAAATTGGATTGAAGAAATTTAAACGGCATAATTTTACTATTTCATCTAGCTATTCTGCCTTTTTTATTCCCAGTTGTTATTTGATTTAAACAAGATTCCAACATCGTGAGTATTCAGTGCCATCTCTGAGGTCATAATAACCAGCACAGGTGATCACAAATCGTATCTGTGCTGCCTGTTGGTATATCATAATAGACCTATCGTAAGATTATAAAAGCAAGCAAAACTTTTGAACCAGAAAAACTCAGAACATGGACTTTCTCGCTCACAAATGATGATGGAACAAGTTAGAAATCCATCATAAATGGCAAGCTGTTTTTCAGAACAGTCCAGACACAACTCAGTTGTGCTGGTAATGATGAATATGCTCAGGAGTTTTTAACTCAGAACCATCACGCACTGCAGGCAAGATAAATAACCATCCAAAGCAAGACAAATGACTAAATTCATAAGCCTCTCCCCACTTTTCTGCTAGATAGAGTACGGAAACCCAATTTCACCATATGAATACTTAGATCTGTCTTCTGTCTTCATATAGCTCCAGGCAGAGAGGTTAGTAAAAATGTATTCGTTTCTATAGAGTGCTGCTCCTTTATTCAATCATAGATCCATTCTTTTGTCTTCCTTGTACAGCCGGCACTGAGCACCTGATTGCAATAATGTGAGTGATGAATGGACCCAGAGCTTTAGCATAGCAGATGTGCTATATACAAGAGATAATCTGTTTTCATAAAACAACTAGGCAGGGTTCTAATGTTGAGTAACTCTATGTTTGAAATTAGTTTATAAATTATGGAAAGTGTGCAGCTTGGTTTAACAATTACTTTTTTTTTAGGTCCACAGATTTGTGCTGTATTTTTAATAAGGGCTGACTTGAGCTGTGTCCAAAATCCATACGCTGTCGTCTGTTGTGAGACGTGTCTGAATTTTGGTGAACAATTTTATTCCCTATACCCTCAAGTTCATAGTTGTATGTACCCATAATGCATTATGATTTATAGTTTATAACTGTTGTACATCTTGCAGAACAGTATATTGCCCATAATCCAATGTGTATAGAGGAATTTAAAAAAACAAAACACACACACACATACAATACAGTCTTTCTTTTCACTGCTACTATTATATTATTATTATATCAACAACTGATATATAATAAACGTATTAAGCGAGCCAAAATGTTTAAAAAGTAACATTTCACTGATTTATATGCACTACGGATTAAAAATACAGTAAAAACAGTGATATTGTGAAATATTGTTATTTATTTGTTTATCCCACAAAATAAATAAATAAACTGCATCATAATAACAACTATTAATAACTAAGAACCAATAAAAAATAATCAGTTTAAAACCAAACACTCTAAAGACTTATAATATATTTGTCATAAATACAATTTACATATACAAAAACGGAAGAAAATTACAATTATAATATTTCTGTTTATAATGTGTATTTTGATAAATGTAGCTTTGGTGCTGTAAGTGATGAGAGGCTTCTTTCAAAACCATAAAAAATAATACAAATAATAATAATTCCAAATGTTTGTATGCGCATGTGTTAAGAATACGGATACGAATAAAAGATAATGTTCTGCCAAGGCAAAGGAATGCACTGCTCTGTGGGTACTGGGTTCATTCAGTTTAGGAGAAAACAGAAAAATCTGAAATCCATTTCTCTTTGACCACTTTTGTATTGACAATCTGCACCATCTTATTGCAAGCACACATCAGCTGAAAAATAGCTTGCGTTATTAAATTGGCAAATAAAAATAAAGATTAAAAGAGGTTCCGCGGGGAGAACTTGCGATAGTTTTTTCGCCATTTTACACAAGCTCTGTTTGGGGGCATTTTTCAAGGCACATCAAATCATCCTCTAAACGTCCTGACTGCGAGACTTTAGGGCAATCAATAATTCATGGTGCTTATTTTATACATGATTTAGAAACTGGCCAGGCAAGATGGCAGCTGGCCTCTGCGCTGAAATAAAACCCTGACTATCTTCTCCGAATAAGGCATCTTCATCCCAGGCCGACTGTAACAGGCAAACTTAACCACGCAAGAGCTCCGGAAACCTCGGCCAAGCGAACCAACCTGAATTCTATTCTGCAGTGCCGTCGTGGGCAGAAGTAGTGATTTAGAACCGGTCTTTGGCAGCGAGCTGGAACTTGAGCATTGCCATTAATCGAATGACAGCAATGCTGTTTTTCTCTGCTTGGGAGGATTGATGTTCCCAGCGTGCTGTGTGGGGCTAATGAGCATGAGGGAGATGAGACGGAGGGGAAAAAGCAACATTAACAACACCAACAAATAGACAGGAGGACCAACAGCTTCCAAACCCATCCATTAAGCACTAGTGAATATTTATGGAGCTGCCCAACATCTTTTTCCCTGTTTTGCTCTTTATTCGCCTTTTTATGCTTAAAAAAAAGCATTTCCAAACCAAAATAATTCAAAATTGCATTGCAAGACATCCAAAATGCCCTTTTTAAAAGAAATAAATAGCATTTGATTAAATGAAATAAAATCCATTTATTTGAAACTCTTAATTCTGTTTTCTCAGTGTGTTGCCAATTCTATTTACACAAACCCATCCTGATGAGCCACAAGACCTTGAGTTAACCAATATAATTACTCAGTCATGCCAATTCGCCACAGATGAATGTCAATAAGTGAGAAGATGAAGGAAATGTAATTAGCAGGTTGCTGTTGTTTCCTTCCCCTATGAATATTTATCCATTTTCCCTGAAATAACGTGTTTATGATTTGATCCTTACAGAATTCACAGCAAAGCTTGGATGTGACTTGTACAGTAAAATAATTTAGGAAGACAATAACAATAATTCCAGGCTGACCAAACATATATATATATATATATATATATATAGTATATAGTCTATACAGTATATCCCACAAAGAAAAGAAGCTGAGAAAAAAAAACAAGTATCATTTCAAATTAATACAAATAAGTATGCGGTGTACATATGGGTTCATATCTTTGGCTCATCACTCACAGCAGAGCAAGGCTGTTCTTAAAGCTGCTGTGTGCATTTTGAAATTGCCGAATATGAGGGTTAGGGTTATTAAGCTACTTTTCTCTGAGCTTTTCAGCACCACTGTTCCACTTTGGCCTGTCTATTCTGAGGGACTGAGTGGAAGATGGAAAGAGGTGAAGCAATATCTAAATAGGTGGAGCAAGATCCCTTATCATAAAGCACCGTCATAGTGCTTTGTGATGGGCTGTTGTCTCAGTATGATGGGCTAGTCTTAGGCGGAAAGAAAGTGCACAAAAATGCATCAGTCAAACGGCAAAAATGCCCGGTCTGCCAGTTTACCAATCCAGCCCGGGTTATAGATACTATATACAAATTATAGGCACTGTTTTTCTACTTTGTAGTGTGTGGTCACATGGTTGGTCGCCTTCCGTTGTAACTGAGCCTTTCCAAAGACCTGCATCCCTCAGTTACTGTTGCTATGTCTGACAAGTCATGCTGCTCATGTTCTCACATAGTGAAAAATACATTGCATAGCGGGCCGGGGAAGTAATTTTTGTAATCTGTTGAAGACATTACTATCTGTCAAGCAGGTAGTGTCGTTAATGCTAACATAGCGGACTCATCGAAAAATATGTCTGCATCATCATTGCAATTAACAGACAGCCGATCTCCGAGTTTGGTGGTAGCACTTTTAATTGCAGCTTGGCACAGATCATTGAATTTAATTGCTCCAATACAATGGGTTCAGCTGGTGCAATGATATTATGTTGCTCCTGAAAAGCTAGATAACTAGGTAACTTCCAACGTGACCGGCCCTGTGCAAGCAGGTGGTTATGTTGACAGACGTTAAGGCATTGCATTATATCATTGTGCCTGCTGCACACATGGTACCGTAGTACTGGGATTAACAAACCTTGGAATGTGGCAACTGACCAATCAGAATTCAGTATTCCACAAAGCTGTGTAATAAGTTAAGAGTCTGTACTAAAAGCCAATAATCCGCAAAAGATGAGCTCTCATCAAGAACACTAGGATCTTAGACATAACAAATACTGCCGAATATCCGTGTAAATACAAGGATGTGCTTTTAAATGAGTGCCTATCAGCGAAATGCTATGATATTGACTTAAGTGTGCTTGTTACAGAGGAGGAATTCTAACAGCTCTTTCATTTTCTGAAGAGCTGGCGCTGAGACTGAGGAAAACATGCCACTTATTTATTTTAAGACCTCTATAATAACACTCAAATGCAAAAAAGCTATTTTTTTTGTTTTGTTGCTGTGATTAAAGTGACTGTACAAATTTAGAAATGCTGAAGGAGTTTCTTTCTTTCACTGTAACTAATTGACTAAAAGTAACTTGCTCTACTGTTCAAAGGAGAATGGGTTGCTCATGTTCCAGAATCCAAGGAGAGACATTGAAATTCTGTCAAGAGGCATTGGAATTCAGTCCAGTCCCACCACAATTAACATAATTAACACTACTGCCATTTTAATACAGCTCCACACCTCAGGCCACAGCCAGACTGCTCTCGTGGAAGCTGCTATACATGCATAATTAATACGCCTTACCACATGCAATTAAATATGACTTCACACATGAAAGACAATGTAACTGATGGATTCAATTAGATAATGCGCACAAAGTACAGCCACTGCAGAAAGGCCACAAAAATCACTCAGAATCACCAGCTCAGCTGCTCGGGCTGTGCGGGGACAGACAAAAGGTTGTTTTCATTTGTTTTCTTCTTAATAAACATCTCTGGAGTTACAGTGCATGAATCAGTGCGCATTATTAATTGTGAGCCTTTGTATTATTGTGTCATCAAGGTGTTACATTTGTTTAGACTCTCACATGGCTTTCTTTTTCAGCCCTACAAAAATATTCCATCTTACATTTTTCATCGTTGAATATTTTACTCAGATGGAAAAATGTCAGACGGAAACACTGTAACGTTACATTGAAAAACTGGAGGTTGGAATTAATCTGTTACACATAATTTAAGACATAATATAAAATGTTTTGCTCTAAAATCATCTCAAAAACCATGCATTTGCAATTTTGTTTTTGTTTTTCTGAGACAGAAAAGACTTTACTAAATTTACCCACTAAAACGTAATTTGGTGTAGTCATCAGTCATCTTGTCAGGCATATTTACAATAAAAAACAATTAATGATACATTAAAAGACAAAATACTCCCCAAATTATAATTAGTTGTCATTTTAGTTTATTTTAGAATTGCCACTATTCTAGGTTTTGCCCACTTGTCATTAAAATGTATTTACTCATTTAAAACACCATAACATTGAATATACTTTCTTATTCTATTATATACTTTTGCTGTTTTTGTCAGAATATTGGAAATATTGTGATACACTGAATGACAATGTAACATTATTTTCAACCAAAAAAAAATACCTTAAACCTTAAAAGTAAACCCTTTACTTACAATCAGTGCGCCTTCTATGGACATAAAATTGCTTTTTGTGAATTTATTTTGAAGCGAAAATCTTAACGTCTTTGACCCAAATACAGGTTTTATCATTTTATATAACTATGAATTAAATCTACTACTAAAATCATAAAATCACTGAAATAAATTATGACTTACTATTAAACTTTATTTTAGCTAGTTGCTACTAATTTCTCATTTTTGTTTAGTTTGACTTCAAGTATTAATATATAATTTAGTATATAATAACTCAAATGAAATAAACAACAGTATATGTATATATATATATATAGTGAGGCCAATAAATATTTGATCACCTTGTGATTTTGCAGGTTCTCTTACTTAGAAATCATGGAAGGGTTTACAATTTCCAGCATAGGTGCATTTCCACTGTGAGAGACAGAATCTAAGAAGAAAAATCCAGAAATCACATTGTATGATTTTTTAACACTTTATTTGAGAATTACTGAGTCAGATAAGTATTGGATCACTTGCTTATCAGACAGATTTCTGACCCTTAAAGACCTGTTATTTAACTTTTAAATAGTCCAGCTTCACTCTGCTCATGATTCTAGATTAGTAGCACCTGTCTGAGGTCGTAAGCTGTCATAAAGACACCTGTGCACCCCACAATCAGCCAAAGTCTCAGTAGCAACATGGACAAACCCAAAGAGCTGTCAAAAGACACAAGAGACAAAATTGTAGACCTTCTCAAAGCTGGAAAGGGCTACGGGGCAATTGCCAAGCAGCTTGGTCAAAAAAGAGCAACTGTTGGAGAAATTGTCAGATAATGGAAGAGGCTAATGATGACTGTCAATGTCCCTCGGACTGGGGCCCCTCGAAGATCTCTCCTCGTGGGGTATCAATAATGCTAAGAATGGTGAAGAATCAGCCCAGAACTACACGGGAGGAGCTGGTCAATGCTGTGAAGAGAGCTGGGACCATCGTTTCCGAGGCTACAATCAGTAATACACGAAGACATCATGGTTTTAAAATTTTCCCCTGCTTAAGTCAGCCCATGTCCAGGCCCATCTGAAGTTTGCCAGCGACCATCTGGATGATCCAGAGGAGTTATGGGAGAAAGTCCTGTGGTCAGATGAGGCTCCATAAGAAGCATTCTGGAGTGGCCTAGCCAGTCTCCAGACCTAAATCCAATTGAAAACCTTTGGAGGGAGCTGAAACTCCGTGTTGCTCAGCGACAGCCCTGAAACCTGACAGATCTAGAGAAGAAAACCTGGTGAAGAACTACAGAAACCGTTTGACCTCTGGAATTGTAAACAAAGGCTTCTGTACAAAATATTAAAATGTTTTTGACTGAATTGATGAAATACTTATTTGACACAGTAATTCTCAAATGTGATTTCCGGATTTTTTCTTTTTAGATTCTGTCAAATTGTAGACCCCTCCATGATTTCTAAGTAAGAGAACTTTCACAGGGTGATCAAATGCTTATTGACCTCACTGTATATATATATAAGTACTACAGTTTTAAATAGAAGAAATAAAATAAAAACATGAAAATGCATTGGTGTCAACAATCAATTGCATCCAAAATAAAAGTTCTTGTTTACACATTAATATATACTGTATGTGTGTGTGCCATGCATTTTAACTATGCATATATGTCCATATGTATGCATAAATATAAACACACATGCACATATTATAAGCAAAAACTTCATTATGGATACGACCAATCGTTTGACAGCACTACAATAAATATAAATCTGATTCAAATTATTAACAAAAACTAGATAAAGGATACATAATTTGCTCTGGTTCTCAATTAAGCATAGCAAACAGATGTAGAAAGTCTATTAAACACATCTGCCTCACTTTCTCACATGTATCAAGAAGGCAGACTCAGGAGGAAGGAAATCTAGATGAGATCTCCACACTTCACTAGTGGCCGTGAGCACAGCTTTAGGCAAAGTCAGACACTCAAGAACTTTCTAAACGTGCAGTCAGCCATCACAATGCCCACAAGATATGGACAAAGCATTTTAAAGCAGACACATGCATAATTGACATGCTCAAAGGGTTTAGAACTGTAAATGAAATACAATTATTATTTAATACAAGATAAGTGTCACAGAAGTCTCATGATAAATTTAGAGGGAGCGCTTATTAAGACCCTACCTTCACCGTCTGTCCTGCCTCAGGTCCGTCCTATTGGGAACAGAAGCAGATAATTAGTTGGGAATTCAGGAACACCTCTGTCAATAATTCAGCAGCATTTTAATTTCAAATGAATCGCTGCACTTCCACATGACCGTGTGTGTGTGTGTGTGTGTCAAAGTTCCTTATCCTTTTTTTTTCTCCACTTTTTTAATGCTTTTTAGCCAAGAGATACTTACTTTCTAAATTTAAATGTGTTTAATTGCTAGGAATAAAGGTTGCAGAAATACAAAAACAAAAAAAAGGTGAGCTTTACAGTTAGAATAGTTAATGATGAGTTAAACTGTTACTAAAGTTTTAAATGTAACTGTAAAATTTAGCAAACATACAGATTGTACTATTTTTTGAATGTATACACTATAATATATACTATACAGTTAAAGTAGATGTATAATTTAGCATTATATGTAAAGCAAATTAAATTAGCAATGAAAAAATACATAAATAAATATTCCAGTTATTGCGCAGGTCTTACATAAGTGCAAATAAAATATAAAAAGTTTAGAAATCTATTTAGTAGTCTCATTTTTCATTTCCAGATGAAAATTAAACACTTCAGATGCATCACCTTTTCAGAGAGTTTGATCTGTAAAACAGCCTTTCAGTATTTCATAAAAGCCAGTAAATCTAATCTCATACTGACTCCTGCAGCAGAGGATATTGATAATTCTCTTTTGTCTGATAAATTAAATACTTTTCTTTTGTTGGTTTGAAATAGGTAAGCATTTGAAATTAGAATACAAAATATATCTGTTACGAAGTCACATGCTGAGCGAGAGAGAAAGTGAGCTTATTTATAAGAACTAGAGCCATTTGTTTTAGGGTGTAAAGCCTAACATATGAAAGCATAGTCTACAATTCTCCTTTTTTTTTCTCGTTAAGTATCATATCTGATGCATCTATAAAGGTCATATGGTATGATGCAGTGAAAATATGGACTTCATCCTCAAATATTTATTCAGAAGGCCAAACTTGGTGTATTTGTTGACATTTATATAGACAAAAATCAAGATGAAATCTTGTAACGTAAAACAATGAGATCTTTTTAACAGTATTACAGACATAAAATATGTTTCCCAATAATAAGCCAGTAAAATCATATTTAAAAGCTGTGAGTAAGTGAGTAACGATCAAATACATCATTGCAATACCTCTGCACTCACTTTTTTTTCTAAAACATGGTATATAATATAATATTAACATTAAGAAAGACTAGATCCCTGTACAGTAATTAATTTGACACAATGGACTTATATAAACTTGTACCTGAATGGCGATGGTTAGGGAGGACGCCTGAAAGTGTTTCTCAATCACATCGGCTATTCTCTGTGTGGTCATGAATAGATCTGCCACCTCGTCAGGACGAAGGTCTCGGAATCTCTCAACGACGCGAAGAGGACAAACTAGAACATCTGTAGGAGGAGCTCGTCAAGGGAAAAAAATCATTTAAACCAAGAAAAATACACATATTCATATTTTCAAGTTATATGCCATTCCAGCATAATGCCTAAACCCATGGACAGGACTAGACTAGACTAGAATAGATCTAAGACATTTTATATAATGTGTGTCATTGTAAATAATCTACAGTTTAGCTTTACCTGTATTAGAATCTGCAGAATTGTTTTAAGTTGAATTTTTAGTAAGTTGTACAACAGTTTGGTTGTTTTTACAAGACATAACATTCTTTTTGAGCATCTGTAACAAATTCACCTTTAATGGACAAAGTGATTTCTGTAGTTCTGCAAAGGTATTGCAGAATTCTAGTAGAACAAATATCTTACCACTCCAGAAATGAAGACAAACATTACAGAGTGGCCAATATCACCTAACTTAATCTAGACGAATGAAAAACTCTATAATAACCACAGGAAGACAAAACAGGGACAGGCTGAACATATGAATGAAGAAAGAAGCTGTGGACCCTGAATTTTTTTCTCTCCCTGACCTGAATACTAATAACATGAGATCTACAGGGCGCACACACACACACAAACCCACATCCCTCTACACAAGCAAAATAGAGCAGACCCTCTGTGCCAGAAAAATTATTGGAATATCAATGGTTCTGATGTGGGAGAGATAGGCCCAATTTGAATTGGAAATGGATGAATGATTCTGATAGGCATCAGCACTCAAAAGAGAAAGCTCAGAGAGAAGCTCCTGCACAACTGGCCTGCTTGACTCCAAACAGCTTTTATTAAAAAGGATTCATAACATCTCATATCACACATCTCATTTCTTGATTGTCGTTTTCTTCTTGCCAAACACTTTGGTTCTATTCTTCCTGCACTTTTATTTCATAACAAATAAGGGTAACCCTTTAGAACACTTATTAACTCTTGATTACTACTTTTCATTCAATAACTTCTTCATTTGCTGCTTACTAAAAGTTAGTAAGGTATAGTTGTTAAATTTAGGTATTGGGTAGGATTAGGGATGTAGAATAAGGTCAAGTAGAATAACACATTATTATGTGCTTGACTACCATTAAGCATAATACATGGTCGATATCCTAGTAATATGCATCCTGATAAGCAACTAATTAAGAGACCCTAAAGAAAAGTGTTTTTTTTTTTTTTGATGAGTCACATTTTTTTTTTTTTCAATATTCCATAATCAACTAGGACAACAATCAAATGTGATTATTGGAAATAAATTGGAAGAATGTAGAGAACAGGATTATCAAGTGGTGCGAAAAACTAAGCATTGCCAATGCTCTACTGATTTGATTAGCTGAAGAGTTCCAAACTTCCACTGGCATTAATATCAGCACAAAAGCTGCATGGCGAGAGCTTGATAAAAAGGGTTTCTATGGCCAAGCAGCCACATGTAACTTCTACTGTACTTCACAAAGTACAAAGCTAAGCATCGGATGGAGTGTGTAAAGCACACCACCCACTGGACTCTAGAGCATCTTCTCTGTTTGGGGGTCTGATGGGTGAGTTTGGTGGATGCTAGGAGAACATCATTTGCCTGACTGCATTGTGCCCACCTCAGAGGTTTCTTATTTTAACAGTATTTTGATGAACAATGCGACCAATCACAGACACGTGATTGATTTCCTGAACGCAATGGCCAATCAGAGGTGTTAGAATCCATTTACAGTTCAAAATTTAAACGCAAGGATTTGAATCCTGTCATTAGTAGTATAAAAAGGAATAAAGATTTGTTGTGCAATGTAGAGAACTTCATTGATTATAATAGAACTTTGTGAGATTGTGATAAACTAAAATTAGTGATCTGTGCACGCTATCTTGGACATCTAATCACTTCAGAATCTGATTTTTACTTATTTATTTAACATGCTTAGAGGGCGTGCAAACTTATTAACACAGAAAAAAGTGTTGCTCTTAAATACCATTGCTCTACTGTATGTACATAAATTCCCACAGAAACACTCCAAAATTTCAAGGTCATGAGATCAATATCCATTTGATTCTTCACAAACAGTGAGATATTCTTACAAAGCAATTTTATGAAGCCACTGAAATTCAGGTTCAGAGAGGAAAGAAAAACTCAGAGTGGGCACTAACCATGCTGATATGACATTCATACAGTATATTAGCATGGTGTCTGCAATGTATTTTATTATATTATATTATATTAAATGTGTACATATTTCTTAAATTAAAACTCAAATACATTCTTACAGTCAAACTGTTTCTTACAGAGAGACAGAAATGCATCATACTGTATGAAGGTCTACACTACATGAGTGCATTAGGTCGCTCATAGCATATTGGTCACATCAGAGATGAATTCATCCCAGGAGTCTCTGTGAAAGACACACACAATCTCTTCCCTCGGCTTTCATGTAAAGCTTGCTGGAATGCAATCAGATGCTATATTAACTGGTGTCCCTTACCCCAGTGTGGGCTGCATGTACGCATCACTAGGGATGGAAAAATAGCATTTGCTTCAACAAAGATGAAGGACAAGTAGGAACAGGAAAGAAGATGGAATGCAAGATCGCTGTTGGCATGATATGTTTGCAGTTTACGGAGGAACCAGTATTGCTGAGCTGGAATCTGGTCATTTTTACAGACTGTCATTTTGATGGTACATGTAGGGTCTTTAGGCCTGCTCAGATGATTTCTAATTTGGATTGATTTTCTAAACAATGTCTGAGTTACAGGTTATATCACACGATGTGTGGGAGTCCATCAACCGATACAATGATGCTACCATCTTTGTAGGGCTGCAACACTTATAGTTTTATGCCCTTTATTTGTGTTATTGATGTCCAAATCCTATTGTTCATGTCAAAACTGTCCATATACTGACCATTTTAATTTCTCACCTACGTAAAGTAGTTTTTCAGCTGTAGTTTGACTGCTCTCTCATGATCTCCCACAGATGCATGGCAATACCAGATCAATAGCACTATTCTCAGTCATAGCAGTTATTTGACTGCTTTCATCTCTTTGTCTTTGCAGGTTTATAGTTCTTTGTTAATGCGTCCTTTCAAACATCTGCCCTTGACCCTTAAACTACAAAAACACTGACACATCTACAAAAGAATCACAGCTCTGAGCAGTTGGGTAATGTGCTCAAACAATAACCACATAAAGAGTAAGCGGAGCAAATAGATAAACAGAGGAACACCATTGGATCACAAATCCCCAATTAGCCCTCGAAATCACATTCGGGAGCTAATCAGCCAGCAGGAAATGAACGCTTAGCGTAGGGAACGTGACCTCTATGATAGAGTAGCACTCTGTGCTCAGGATCGAGTAATGTGTGCTGAAGAGCAGGTCAAGAAGTCAATACAGTGCTAAATGTGACCAAGATGGAACACAGGAAGTTCCCATCTCATCATTTCAGAGCAGCGTGACCCATCGGCATTGATGAGATGATTAACAGAGGGACTCCGCAGCCTTTGACTTTGCATGCGGTGTTCTTCTGTCCTTATGGCATAGCGTGGCTAGCTTTTGTTTGCTTGTGTATTTGCTTATTCCTCTGAAAATAGGGATGAAGCTAAAAAATAAAGGGTGTAAAGGTGTATAAGATGAGACAGGGCTATTTTCTTCCTTTTTTTCCCTTTCCTTTTCCCTTCCAGCTCAAGTTTTGACACTTAATAGGGCTATTTTGGACAGACACAAAAAAGCAGGACACGACTGAGCAATACAGACAAGTCTTTTAGCCTGTGATGAACCCAGCAGGGGAAAAATGAATCAAACTGCCTTTATTCGCTTTACACCCTAACAACAGGACTGTCAGAACAAAGAGATCTCGCACACAGCTACCAATCCAGCCTGTCTGCCTTATTACAGGCCTTCTAAGCCGGCCAAAACCCGCCAGCCGCCCGCTAGAGTGACAGAAATGCTGGCAAAGGGCTTTTTAGCAAGCATCTTTTCAGAATTTCAAAGATGACCAGAAAGTGAGATGGGTAGAGTACATGTTGCTCATCTATTTATCAACCCATCAGTCTGGTTCTTGAATATACCTACCATCGTTTTGTATTGTCCTCATTGCAAAAACAGTCATTGCAGACAAATGGCTTTTTAATTGCAGTAAGAATCCCTGCAATCACATGCTCCTAAGTTTTACGGAATCAATCATCTAAGCGTTGCAAATTAAGCTCTGACTAATTCAAAAGCCTGGTGTGGTCATTATGTTTTATGTGCCATTCGCACCAAACAGTTATGTCTACCCTCTGTATAGATGCAAACACAAGCACACAAACAGTAATTATACCTACAGTATCAAAAAGAACCAGGGCAATTAAACAGCATGCCAGGCAAAAGAGAGGCGGTTTATGTTCTGGCAGGAGCGTAGATCGCATTTCAACTTAGGGGGGGACAACAAACAGGAAATTTGTTTTATAGTTTTGATTACAGTTTTGACAATTTGATGTTTTCCTGAAATTGGGAGGAAATTGTCTGTCTATTACCACTGTGTATTGGAGAGAGTGTGTGTTTTCAATGAATTAAGGGGATCAAAAATGCCAAAATTTGACAAAAGCGTGTCAGTGTGTCATTGTCGCAAAATAAATTAGAATGATTATAAGGATCCTGAAGAGAAATCCCTTGATGCGTTTCATTTCACAATAATGACTGCTTGTGTCTACATGATTTTGTTCATCCAAAAAGGAAAATGATGTTGGAGCAAACTGTATTATTCCTCTGTGCAAAATGTGACAAAATGAAATACAAAATAAATCCGAACAAAAGGAAATACAACAGTTGTACTTTCTTTTTTTATGCGTTTTTCTTTTCTTTTTTCTTTTTTTGTATTTATTTCTTTTTTTTATTTGTCATTCTTTGCTATCCAAATGCTTGCCACAGATATGAAAAATCAGAAAATCAAACCTGATCCAAGTTTATTTTATTTTATTTTATTTTATTTTTTCAGACAGACAAAGGTTTTGAAGGCAGTGTATAAACATGACTGACATAATGTGAGGCTGTATTTAATTTTTTTGTAGCATGCAAAAGTCTCAATACTTGATAACAAGCATACCTGTATGTATTCTTTAGATAGTAGCTTGTTGAATTTTTGAACTTTTCTCAAATAAAGTAATTTTTCAAAACATGAAAACATCAAATGCATGATTTGACAGTGCACTCAATGATTTGATCTACTGTAATCTGAAGGCTGTCAAAATAAAATTAATCTATCAAGCAAAACGAACGAAGGAAAGAAAAAAGGTCAGTCACTATTCTAAATAACTCTGTGAATTATGGGTTGGGACTTCATACGTACAGTATTAAGAAGGTCAAATCTGCTGGTTCCAATCTGTTTGGCTGTCTGGATGCGAATTAATTTACAGATTAACATTGATTTCTATCAGTGTGAGGAGTGTGAGGAGGTTTTACTCAGTATAGAATAGTCTTAACTGTTTTCCTATCATGAGAAACTGTAAACTGTCCTTAAAGGCAGCCATCAGAACATCCTCACCACTCTAAAAGTTTAAACAAGACCCGAACGAAAAAGCTAAAACTAGAATTGAAAAAGCATTTTCGTTAACTGAAATACAAATAACAACGAGAGTAAAAAAAAAACAAAAAAAACAAAAACTAACAAACTGTTTTATGTGTATACAAAACTAACTTAAACTAATATTATAGAAAAAACATCCTTCGTTTTTGTCTTTGTAATAGGCCTATTGGGTTGAATTCACGCTGACAGTTTTAAGCCGTATGGCACCACGTAGTCTGTGACGTCACTTGTCCACAGTCTGTCCACGATGTCGCAGGCTAGCGTGATGGCTGCAGCAAAAGTCGGAAGAAAGCGGTAGAGTCCTATTTGGGATTTCTTTGATTATGTGTCCTAGAGCATGGGCGATATATATCGAACAACATATTATGCGCATCTCGTCACTAAAGCCGGTTCTTTGATTAAAATCTCCAAAAAAAGCAACAAATCTAGCGACTTATTGGACAAACCTCAGCGAGTCTCTGGTACTGCCGCGCGGACGCGAGCTCTTGTTTTTCAAGTGCACACCTCTCTCTGCGTCTGTTCTGTTCAGTGAGCGGCTGAAAGAAGCAGAGCTTTTGGTTAAAATAGATATTATGTTGCTTCTAACTCAATTTTACATGCGAATATAGTCAAAATCACAGCATAGCCATTGTCTATATCTTATGTGTACTTGACTTCATCAGACAACGGCTTGATTGTAAATCAGGATTTTAATCCAGATTAACATCTTGTAAAATAGAGCTAGTTTAGAAGGCCTAATAATGGGGTGCATTTCAGTCACTATTTCATATTCATTCCATTTTTCTGACAACAGAAACCATTAAATATATCAGTGAAAACAGTTATATTATAGTTTTTATTATACAATACTTATTCCGGTGATTTTGATTCCTGCACCTGACAAATATCCTAATTTACTAAAAAAAAAAAAAAACTAACACTGTAACTAATAAAAACTGAACTAAAACTAAGCAATTTCAAAATATAAAAACGAATAAAAACTAGAAAATCTGCCTCTAAAAACTAATTAAAACTAACTGAATTGGAAAAATGAAATAAAAACTAAAACTAATGAAAAATCCCAAACTATTATAACCTTGGTTAAAGATGTATTCTTTCATAGATTTGCCCAGATTTGTGAGGTTCATTGCATTGAATTCTATATAATTTGGTTTGAAGAAGCTTACAAATAAGTAAATATAGCATAGCATTTCAAGAGAAAACACACACATACACACACACACACTAGATTAACAGTCAAAACTTTGATTTACTAGAAACAAAATGGGCTAAACCTGCTAAGCAAATCCTTTCCCATTCCGATAGCTAATCCAAAAGCAACCATCATTCTCTGTCAGAAAAGATCTCCCAATACGCCAGTTCGCGAGGGAACAGGGTGTGCAAGGTGACAGAAATCTTTTACTATCTAATAAAACATTATCATTTGTGAGAGCACATACGGGACACATCTGCATGTACAGAGATTATTAGAAAAGCAGGTGACAAAAAGCTCACTAGCGCTCAGCCGCCAGAGAACGGGTAGGCTAATACCGCGGGGTAGGTATCACCGCTCGCCTGAAGATGAAGCATCCTAATTCCAAGGTGGATTTTTTGAGGCTCTGATCCATGAACTTGCTCATCATCGCTCTACACACCTTGCTGCACCTTCAGGTTAATGGCAGTATTCACACACAAGTTCATCCACGTGTCTCTGTCCTATTACGCTGTGACAGACGGTCTCTCTGCGGCCTGCAGGATCATCCTTCACACTTGATTAGCAAGGCAAATAGGCAGGAACGGGAGCGTATCATGGGAAAAAGACTTCACATGTGACACCTTGAAATGGACGCCACCAACCCAAGGGAGAGTTTAATATGAACACAAGCCGTTTTCCTGTGACAGTCAGGATGACGGGAAAGCAATAATTAGGAAAGGATATCAATGGGATGACAGAAAATGACTAATCTCAACAGGACTGAAGGCAAAAGAGAACGGTTAGCAGTAACCCCCTCTAATTATTTCAAACTGTTTATTGAAACAAAAATGTTTCTGACCATAAATGATGGGAAAATTAATATCTAAATCAATTATATACCATATCAATAAAACTGACAGTCATGAAACAGTTGCCTCGGGTAGCAGTTTGCTTTATCAATATCAATATAAACGTTAAATAATTAAATTCAAGTTTTTTTGTATAGTCTTGAAATGATAGAAATAATTGCAAAGCAACTTTTACAGTAAATATTAGGTTTCTAAGTTATATTAAGAAGGTTATTAGTCGTGACACCAAGCCAGCAGAGGGAGCTCTCACCTCTGCACTGACTGTCGCAGCTCACTCTGCTTCCTCTCTGGTGGCTTCATGTTTGGCGGCCATTTAAGTGGGGGCCTGCCAAACAGAAAAGTGCAAAGTATTTAGCTCTAAGCAGACTCTACCAAGCGTTTTCTGTATTTATCCTGTTTTCTCGCCATTGTCTTTGTCTTTGTTGAGTTCGACGTGCTCCTGGGTTAACATATTTTGTCGATCCTGGAACATTTTATTCCAAAATATTAGTTTTGACCACATCTCTACACCTAAACCTAACCCTACCCATGAGTAATGTCAAAAATCAGAGGAAATGATAGATGACTAACACTGATATACGGGCACTAAACACTGATTGTAAGCCTAAACTTTTCACAAAAACTATAAACTGGTTCTTTAAATCTGATTGGCTGATCACAATGTTGTTCCAGGGTCAACAAAATCAGGTTCTGCTTCTTTGCCATTGCCATAGCCTTAACTTGTTCTCATCGACTTCTTTCATTTGTTACTTTGGATTGCCCTCTTTTGACCCTGGACTGTTTAAGGGTGTACTCACACTAGGCATGGTTGCCGTGAACCGGGCCAGAGTACGATTGTCCCCCCTCCCCACTCCCCCTC